>PISX010000444.1:0-283506 GCA_004024625.1 Mellivora capensis | reverse complement strand
TGTGGTTTTAATTTGAATCTCCCTGATGGCTAGTGATGATGAACATTTTTTCATGTGTCTGATAGCCATTTGTATGTCTTCATTGGAGAAGTGTCTGTTCATATCTTCTGCCCATTTTTTGATGTGATTATCTGTTTTGCATGTGTTGAGTTTGAGAAGTTCTTTATAGATCCTGGATATCAACCTTTTGTCTGTACTGAAGGACAAGCACTTCTGAGTGCTGAGTGGATTAGAGCTTGTGACCATTTCTGGTTTGTTCTAGCAGGACTGGACATTACCTCTCCTCTTCGCCTTTACTGCCTGGGATCTCCTTTTTGAGCCGGCCCCCTGCTTCCTCAGTGCACTCTCGGGCAGCAGAAGGAAGGACCTCTATGATAGGGCGTGTCAAAACCATATAAAGCAAGTCCTGCTGCCTATTTCTGTGGGTGCATGAAATAAGGAGACCATGGCCATGAGCCTGAGTCCTGTGGGTCTACAAGTAAAAATCTGTCATTCCACACCTGTGACCATGAGAGGACTAGACCGAGAGTCACGAGACACGGAATCCAGTGCCAGCCACGCTAACACGAGGGGAGACCTTAAAATTATTATTGATATAAGCAGATAACTGATGGTAAGCCACCATCCACCACATACATAAATGAGCTCTGAAACTGTTTTCGTAAGAACAGAAATGAGTTGGCCTTAAACTTTTAAAGACAGATGAAGACAAGACCATAGATGATTTCAGAGATTTTCCTTCTCCCTTCTCTTTTCAATTAACCCTGGGCATTGGCCCAAGTTCAGTGCATAGTTCACATTACACGGTTCTCACCTGGTCCTCAAAAAAGTCACCTCATTCAATTCAGCAAACTTAATGATCAGCTTCTTGAGGCAGACTTCACTTATCCCTCAATGGCCCGATGGTCACTCTACAGGTGTGCTATTGGCTCAAAGAAGGTAGGAAGAAAATCACTGGGAAGAAGTCACAAAGAGACAAATTCCACTTCCATAAGAGAAAAGTTTTTAACACAGGGAGTAACCGGTGACAGGCATCACGGTCTGTTTTCTAAGGTGGAAGGGCTGAAGCAACAGCACCAAATGGGGTCTTGGCCATCCTGCCAGGATGAGCGGAAAGGGAGAGATGAAAACCCGAAGTATACACATCCCTGGAGAGGAGGCAAGTAAAGGCAAGCTAGAGGACGGGTTCACGGAGAGAGGCAGTGAGGAGCCATCAACCAGAAAGGCAAGCACAGATGTTAGGAAAAGTGGCCAATAAAAGTGGCACCTGAACTCGAAGCCACTGGGTATCAGGAGACAAGTCCCTGAGAGCTCAAGGAAGTGTGCCAGACAACTCAGAGCTCTCTGCACGGGGCTTCCCACAAGTGCAACAGGTTATGCCTGATGGGCTGCTGAAAGCACCACATGGCACCCAGCAACAGATCTGGGGATGTCACCCTTATAATTACAATATTAACAAACATCTGCAATAAACTGTCAACGATTTCAGAATCAAGGGCAAAATCCACAGTCTGGAATGCAGGCAGGCCCATCACACTGCTTGGTGCTTTCCTTCAATACGTCTATTTTTCTTTCTTTATTGCTGAAAGATCTATTCCCCTATATCTGAAAATTAAGGTCCTACCCGTCCATCAAAGTGCAGTGCAATGGCAACTGTTTCTAAAAATCCTTGTAGCTCTCCAGCCAGTTAATTTATTTCCCCACCCTCTACCACAACTAAGGACTTAGACTGTGCTTCTGATCACAGCCGTGGTGACTAAGGTGTAATTTATGACAGAACACCTTAGTTTAAAAGCTGTGTCTGTGTGCATCTCCCAAACTTGGTTCAGAGGCACCTCATGGGATCCAGCATCTCCTTATCTTCCAAAATCACGTCACCTGCCACAGTCACCCATAAACATTTTCTTCAACTGGGAAAAAGAATAAGGAGATCCAAACAAAAGAAAGGGACTTCAACGATGAGCTCGAATTTCCTTGTAAACCTGAAATCCTGTGAGACACTCTCCCCCTGTGAAACTACTCTAAGTGATACCACAGACCTGCCCATCAGCTGCCGAAATAAGAACCAAGGACCAACGATGGCATAGATCAGAACAGTGCTATACAGTCCCAAGGCCGAGACTCAGGGCCCTAGAACCATGACGCCAACATCTGAGGCCACAATCCCTAGCATATGGGCCTGACTTACAGAAGGTATTCAATTCATGATGAAGGGAGGAAGAACAAGTGAACTAAAGAAGGGGCGACTCCACTGGTCGCTCCAAACCTCACAGGTACTGAGGTCAAACAGATCCTGACAGAAAAGAAAAGATAAAGCCCTCATTTGATTTCCGAGATTCGTTTTTTTCCTCAAAAAAAAAAAAAAAAAAAAAAAAAAAAAAAAAAAAAAAAAAAAAGATCAAAGTAAGAATTACTGACACTAAATATTTGCCTTTTGCTAAATAAAATAAAATAAAATAAAATAAAATAAAATAAAATAAAATAAAAAAGTGCCTAGCAGGTATCGACAATTCAGGGCACCAAGCAAGACCCCAGCAGTGCCTATAATCCCCTTGTCTGAAACTCAGAGCCTTACAGGCTGGGGGAGGACTAAAGCAAAACCGTGTGCAATGTGCAAGGCCTTCTGAGGGAACCGGAAGGACAAACCCAGAAATCAAGATTCCTCAAACGCAGGTATGGATTAGAGGATGCCCACCTCCTTTGGTCTCAGTTTCCCCATTTGTGAATACAGGGAATTAATTCATTTAGCAAGACCTCAAAGAGGCTGTAACTGATGGCTGGTGCCGGGGAACGGACTACCTGATCCCTAAGGTCCCTTTCAGCGCTGAAAATTTTATAATTCTTATAGCCAGACTTAGTAGACATTCTTTTGATGCTGACCTGAAAATCTAGCTGGAAACATAAATAGATCTCTACATAAAAACACCCATTTACCAGCTATAATTTGGACTTGGCAATACAAGGTTTCACCATGGCCGAGAGAAAAAAAGTGCAAAATTTTCTCTGGTGATTATACTACTTTGGGCTTTATTACAGTTCAGATTCCAAAGTGATTCAAATACAGCCAGGGCAGGGCCAAGTCACTATCACTCTCACACAAGGGAAAGGTGTGCCTGTTTTCTTTTGAACTTGCACGATCTTCCATATATTCAAGAATAACGTGCCTCTCCTACCAGATCTGTCCTTTCCCATTCGGCAAACTCAGTTTTATGTTTTTCCTTCCTTGTATTTTGCAAAAAACATAAGCCAGCATGTCAACCAGATTTTTATTTCCTTCCTTTAAAAAGCAAAGTCATGGGGGCGCCTGGGCAGCTCAGTTGCTTACATGTCTGCCTTTGGCTCAAGTCACGATCCCAGAGTCCTGGGATCGAGTCCTTCATCGGGCTCCTTGCTTTGTTGGGAGTCGGCTTCTCCCTCGCCCTCTGCCTCCTTGCCCCGCTCATGCTCTGTCTCTACCTCTCACTCTCTCTGTAAAATAAATAAATAAAACTTTTTTTTTAAATAAAAAACAAAGTCATGGTTTTAGTATCATTATCAGGATGCCGTCCACACAGGAAAAGAATATTTGTAATTTTTATGAAAGCCCATGTTTGAATTTTTCTTAATTAAACCTTTTGGGAAAGCCTTATGATTACTGCTGTTGTTATATTTATATAGTAACAGTTAAAGTTAAAATATCAAAATATCCGTACAACCATTATAACTTGGCAATTTCAAATCCATCTGTATTTCATCTAACTACTAGAGGTAAATAGTTACCTTACTTTTAATTTTAAGAAAAATCGGACTTAGTGTGACATGTTCAAAACCATGTAACTAGAGGGGCACCTGGGTGA
Source organism: Mellivora capensis (assembly GCA_004024625.1). NCBI lineage: Eukaryota > Metazoa > Chordata > Mammalia > Carnivora > Mustelidae > Mellivora > Mellivora capensis. The sequence goes on along the minus strand of PISX010000444.1, from coordinate 279,670 downwards.
TGCAGTCATTTAAATATACAGACGTTTGGTTTCTGCTAGATCCTGATCTCAGGGTCATGAGATCAAGCCCCATGTGGGGCTCCGAGCTCAGCAAAGAATCTGCTTGAGATTCTCTCTTTCCCTCTCCCTCTGCCCCTGCTCCCTGTGTGATCTCTCTCTCTCCCTCTCATTCTCTCTAAAATAAGTTAATAAATCCTAAAAACAAAACAAAACAAAACAACAAAAAAAAAACCCCACATAACTAGATTACATTGTTCAACTAGCAATCAAACACAAGTCTTCTGTCACAAGGTCAAACAAGCTTTTTAGAACTCAAGATTTAAAATGCAAGAAAGCAGTTTCCATAATATTCTAAGAGACCAAATAGACAAAATGAAGTTTTTAATTATGTAAATTCCATAATATGCAAAGAACAGCCCAGGACCAAATAAGAGCAGAGGTATATAAAAGACAAATGTAAGAGGCTTTTTTTTAATTGTTGATAAAAAATGACTAAAAATAAGAAAAAATGATCATGTTACTTCTATTTGCTAAATAGCTGCTACATAAAATAAATATGAACTTTGTACAACTCCTATCCTTTAGTGGAATCTGAGCTTTGATTTTACTAGCTCACCACATTTTATCAGCAAGATTTTACAGGAAAGTCAAGATTTTTGTAGAAAATCCATGATATGTAGCTCTAAGACATAAAATTTTTAATAGATTTTAAAAGATCTGGGCTCCAAAGTGAATGAGAGGTCACTGGTTATAACCGGAACGTAATCATTTTAACTTATCAATTACACAAAAAGTTTCTTCTGTTAAGTTCTCCTATGTGAAAATATGCTCCCAAGAAACTCACATGGTTACTCCCCTTTCCTCCCTCCAAATCTTTGCTTAGATGTCCCCTTCTCAGCAAGGCCTCCGACCACCCTGTCCTCCAACCCACAGCCCTGATCTCATTCTACGGCACTTTGTATCAATGTACGAATGTTGCCTACATCCACCAGTTTCAGTAACATGTGGGTTTCTGAGGGCAGAACCCTGTATGTCTTTTTGCTACAGAATTCCTGGTGCTATAAAGGGACACATATAGGCACATGGGATATTTGCTGAATAAATGTATCATTTCTTCCTTTGTCTCTCCCAACCTGAAATTTAGGAGAAAGAAAACCAGACAATGGACTAAACCATTCAATTAGTTCCATGACCTGTCCATTCCAAAACTTAATATGGAAAATTGTAATGTATGTATATATATATATGTATATATATATATAAAGGTAGACCAAATAATAGAATCAGCCTGCATGTACTCAACAATTATCAACTCATAACTAATCTTTCTTTCACTTATTTTCTCACTCATCAGCTCCCTACTCTTATTATTTTGAAGACCATACTAGACACCATTAATTTCCTCCCCAAATATTTTTGATGTTTCTCTGAAAGACAAAGGTTGTTTTTTTCTATATATCTATAGTAACATCCTCACCTGTAAAACACAACAATAATTCTATAACTTTGTTGTTTAGTTTTCCTTCCTGATATGAATAGCATTTAGATGCCAAATGGTGGCATAGTGACTCTACGCAATCACAGATTGACTATTCATACCATTGCTTCTGATTCCAGCCCCAAGTTACTTGCAACCAGCACTCTCTAGAGCAGACCACTTGTACGTAATCAATACATACTCTAATGTGCATTCTTGACCTCACTCACTAAAGAATACCCCAAGAAGGTTTGCTGGTGCTTTTGCTAGAATGATGCCGCTGACCAATTAAGTGACCACAGTGACCAACCAGAGCCTTTGAAGATCACTCTTACTCACGCTGAATGCAATGTTTGTGGATAGAGAAACGAGGCAATAAAAAAGCATGGCTGGGTCCCCAGGATAACAAGAAAATGTGGAATTCTCAAGTGGCATTTCTAAAAAAACGGCTTTGAGTTTCAGAACAAAATTAGTAGGTAAAAGGATTTCCGGGGCTTTCGAATGAAAGCCAGCAGAGTTCTGAGAAGCTTCAGCTGGGGAGGTGGCATTAAAGGACCTGAGCTTTCATGAGTTGTAAAGCTCTCTTCAGGCTCTGAATAAATGTTCATCCACCATGGAAACAATCACTGAATTCACGAACTTCCAAGCACGACTCATTAATACAACTTCAACCACACATCTTACCTGTGCCCTGAAAGCACCTTCATCAAGGGGTGGTGGAGGAGGGAAGTTTCCAGGGCTGGATGGAAGAGCACCAGGATCATCTAGAGGTGGAGGCGGGGGTGGAAGAAAGTCACCTACAGAAAGGACATGAACACAGGAAGTGAATATACATGCAATCACACAGTACTCTTGAAAAATCATACATTTGTTCAAGTTTACCGCACAAAGACCTTTTGGTCTCTTCGAGCAGTTATCCCCCATTTTAGCTCTTTGCAGTTTCATCAGTAGCCTTAATTTTGAGAAGAACGAGGACCAGATCTGATACTTAGAAGTGACATAAAAGCTAGTCGAGAGGGGGCAGGAATGTTTAGCCAGAACAGAGAAGGTGCTTGGGGTTGTGGGGGAGTGGCTGAGGGGTGTAAGACTTCCACAATCAAGTAGAGGAGGAAAAAATGTGTACACAAATGAAGATAATACAAGATAAAATATATTGAGACGGAGAACCAAACTCTTCTGGAAGCTAAAATAAAGGAAAGTTTATGTCCAGGTGGAGGGACCAAAGAAGGCTTATACTGGAGCATTACAATGGCCCCTGAACATTATGAATCGGACAAGTCTGCTTGGCAGAAAGACAGGGGAACAAAGGCATAGATTAAAACATCCGGGGCCTAGAGAATAAGGAGCAAGTTATTAAGATAGCATGAATATGAGAATGTAAAGTAATACTAGTAGGTAATAAAAATAAGTGCGGTGACCAAAAAAACAAACAACTTTTAAGTGTGGTGCATGTCTAGTAAGTAGTTTGAATTTTATCGTGCATGCGGTAGGGATCCAACAAGCACTTCTGAGAAGAAAAAAACCTGCCTGCAATACGATTTACTAAAGACTAATCTAAAAGCCCATGTAGGGCCGATCAGGAGAAACTAAAATAAGTAACATCACTGAAATCTACAGACAATCCAGACAGGATGTTATGAGGGGTCAGCATATCAAGAAACCTCAACACCACTGGCCAACCAGAACAGCACACCGATGTTATGTTGTCATAAGAGAACGCCTAACCTCTAAGATCTGAGGTATATATATAAACCCAAGAGCTCTGTGGCTTCATGATATGGAATTTTTAAAAACTACTTTGCCAGAAATCCTATTAGGAAAAGGAAATGTCCATTAAAAATATTCTTGATTTGCCTTTCCTTCAAAAAATAGTATTTTAATCATAATAATAGATAACATTCATATATGAGTCACCTTTCTTTACATTTCAGATGCTCAACACTTACTGGTAAGGCCGCGAGTTCCATCACCCAATGAGTTGCTTCTGGATAGTACCAAAATATCACGATTTAAGCCTTAATAAAAAGGACTCTAAATGGCACAGTGGAAGGAGAGTGGCTTGGATTCAATATTCTGATACACCTTGGGGATGGTTTACTTGGGCTCTATTTGCCCTACAAATAAAAGTCTTAGCGTTGGAAGAGTAGCTGTCCAATCTAGCTCCCCATTATATTCAGACTCCCAAGCAGTCAAACACACTATGTTTAGAATACTGTGCTTTTTGGACTCTCACTATGCACCAATCACTGCTAAGATTTTCAAAGGCTACCTCTTACTCCTCCATCCCTCCGTGCTGATGGTTCTCAAATTTTGGAGGTCATCAGGACCTCAGAAAGGTCTGGTTAAACACAGATGGCAATGTCCCATCCGCCGAGCTCTGATTCTGTAAGTCTAGAGTGGCATCTGAGAGTGTGCATTTCTAATAAATGCCCAGGGGTTCCTGATGGTACTGGTCCTAAGACCACACTTTGAGAACCACTGCATTTAAGCCAATCATTACATTTTTCCTATTTCAGACCCCACAGGATTAGAAAGGTTAAAAGACTTATGTCATACAGAAACATTTCTGTTTCTCTTAACTTTCTAGATGTGCACATCTGGAGACATGCTTTGTCCATGTGCCTATTGGGGTTATAAGTCTCATAAACCTTCAGTAACTCTACCCAGTAGTTCTAAACACTGGCTACTTACTAGAATCACCAAGAAAGCTTATCTAAAAATGCCCTTGCCCAAATACCAGCTCATGTCAATCCAATCAGTATCTTGGGGATGGGGGAAAGGGGGTAGAGAGGCAATGTCAAGTGCCACTCCTCCCTTAATGAGTCTCCCAAATGAGACTAATGTGCAGTCCAAATTGAGAAACTAACTTGGCCTTCCTTTGGCCAAACATTGCACTAAAAAGTAATAATAATTACATAGATAGATAGATAGATAGATAGATTTATATATATATATATATATATATATATATATATACACATATATATAATAATTATAGATAGATTTAACACCTGTTAAATAATAAGAATTGTCACCAAGTTCTTTTCTGCCTTGAAAAGTCAGAACATATGAGAAGAATTCTCACAATGAGATCTTAAGTGATCAGCAAAGAAGGTCTAGGCTGATGGAGACTGATGCTACCAAATTCTATGCACAGCCTAATTTTCTAGTTCAAACGTTCTATCCAGACCTATGCCTTCTTCATAACTAATTTAAACTTCTGAGCGCCTTCTTATACTTTAGCACCATTTATTATGTCACAGAGAACTGCTGGAACATTAAACCAGATCAGAACTGAATGGAATCTTGGAGATCATATCATAAATGTAGAAACAGAGGCCCACGAAAGCCACATCAACAGTCCAAGTTCTCAGCAAATTAGTCTCAGAATAAACACTACAACTGCTTGTACCTGCAGCCCCTTCCAACTACAGTCAATCCTTGGAAAAAATAGGTTGGCATTCCACAGGTCGACTGACACACAGATTTTGTACAGCACAGTCCTGTAAATGTATTTCTTCTTCCTTATGTTTTCCTTAACATTTTCTCTTCCCTAGCTTACTTCATCATAAAAGTACAGTATATGATATATATAACATACAAAATACATGCAACCAAGTGTTCATTTATTGGCCAAGAATCCAAAGGATCAATAGTAGCTATTAGCAGTCAATGTTTATGGAGAGTTGGAAGACATGTGGATTGTCAACCGCATGGGGTCAGACCCTTCATTCCTGTGTCAGTCAAGGGTCAACTGCATATCCTTCCTGACTCTATTTCTACCTCAAAAACTGAATATATAGTGGAGGCATAGGTTGTCGACAATCCTGGGGAGGTGAAAAGGAACAGAAAAGGAAGATGGAATGTATTCTTAAAAGAAATAACTTGAAAACAACAAAAATCTAAACTGCTTATTCTAAGCGAAGATTAGATTAAGATTTTTTAAATAGGGGCGTCTGGGTGGCTCAGTGGTTTAAAGCCTCTGCCTTCGGCTCAGGTCATGATCTCAGGGTCCTGGGATCGAGCCCCGCATAGGGCTCTCTGCTCAGCAGGAAGCCTGCTTCCTCCTATCTCTCTGTCTACTTGTGATCTCTGTCTGTCAAATAAATAAATAAAATCTTTAAAAAAAAAGATTTTTAAAATAGTAATACATTCATAATAATGATCACATAATTTTCAGTTTTTCAAGCTCAACCATCATAGGCCTCTTCCTTCATTTTTTGGAGTGGAGCTCACATTTTAAAACGGTGTGGAGAAGCAGGCAAATGCCTAAGAAAGACACACACATGATAAAGGATAGAAAATGGGGCCTTTGGAGGGAAACAACCAGCTGAGATAGTTGGAATGAAAAGCTCTTAATAATTATCTTAAATCAGACTAAGAACTATTTCAAGAACTCTGATTTATGGTTCACCATTTTAACAGGCAATTAAGCCAAGGAAAATGCTTCTAAGTTGCAGGAAAAATAAGACTGCATAAGAGAGAAAGCAAATTTACATGTTTAAAGAAGATGGTAAAATGGAAAGAACAAAACAACAAAGTGTGTGTGTGTGTGTACCTTTGTGTGTCTTTGTGTCTCTGTGTCTGTGTTGGTGGGGGAGGGATCCCTTCCATTCTTGCAGATTTTTTCCAACAATGAGGGAGCATCTGGCTTAGAAGCTCAGGTGGTGACCCTCCAGAAACACATCCACAAGGAATTAGCCACAGGACCCTGCAACTAGCAATGCTAAGCTATAGACCTTCACATTAGTGCATGGCCTGTCCTCCTCTCTGCTTGCCAGGGGAAATCCAAATGGAATTTTCAGACCCTGTGATTTACAGGGGCATGGAATAAATCAAGCAAGCAAGCCAAAACAGAACACACCATCAGGCTACTGGAACAGTGCAGGGATACCTAAAATCCAAGGTGGAAATATTTAGTCTCAGAAGAAGGAGGGTAGGGTGCCAGGGTAGCTCAGTCAGTTAAGCAGGTGCCTTTGGCTCAGGCTGTGATCCCAGGCTCCTGAGATCGAGCCCCGCATTGGGCTCCCTGCTAAGTGGGGAGCCTGCTGTTCCCGCTGCCTGCTGCTATCCCTTTTTGTGCTCTCCCTCTGTCAAATGGATAAATAAAATCTTAAAAAAAAAAAACAAACAACCCACAAAAGAAAGAGGGTAGTCCCAACCACATGCCTACAAACCCTTTTCCTCGCCATCCAAAGCCTATCCACATACAAAATACATGTATCCCTCACTTGCCAGGCAAAGAGTTAACTCAAGTTACACAGGTAGTGAAATATGGAGCTGGAAATGGATTGTCTCTCTGCATGGCAGAGAAGCTAGGAAGTATCTCACTTAATTTTCTCTGTATCATACCAAAGAATCCAGCTAATATTCAACAGATTTTTACTTTGTGCCAGAGGTAGCACCATGAGGCAGCTAAAGGGTGAGTCGTGCAGAAGTGTATGTCTCTGACTCTCAAAGACCACTTTATGCCAACTCGCTGCCACAAAAGAGCCTGCAATGCATAGCATTAACCCGAGAAGCAAGCAAGGCAAATCTGCCAAGAACCCAGGTATGCATCCTTTCTCCAGCCACCGTTCCTAGTCTAGGGGCGAGAAGGCAGGAACACGAAGAAGCTTATACAGCTACCTGCTAGGAACTGAGTTGTCAGCCACAGTAGGTGCCCTAGTGACATGGCTTGGGCACCTACGAAAGGCATCTATCGACCTGAATGCAGAGCTCACTTCTCCCTTCATCAAATCAAGGCCACCATCAGAGGGGAAAAAAGAGCAAGAATTTACTAGCAAAGAAGGTGATAAATTACTAGTTACATGTGATGGTAGTGAAAAAACACAAGGGAATAATTAAACTCAGATCATCAGTGAAGTCTGAATTAATTTACTATAGTTAAAAAACAACAACAGAAAAAGCATCAATCTTTTTCTTCTTCCAGCATCCGTGTACAGCTACACGCATACATGGGGATTCACACAGCAACCCCCAGTGTGCCCTACATAGGGGTCTATCACAGCACCTCTAATACCTGGTTGCACTTAGGTGTTTGTGGTCATTCTCTCCTACTTAGAACTGAAGCTCTCAGCAGGAAGAGCCCACTTACAGTTTCTTTCTAGCTCCACATCATAGGATAAGATTTGGGCCACGGTACACTCTCAGTAAATAGATTAGCTGAATAACTGACGTATACGGAAAGCCATTTCATTGTTCAATTGATGTTAAAAAAAATGGCCTGATGCCTTACCTAGTGTTCAAATATCAATGTACAAATGGCCAAGGGTATCTAGATAAAACGCAGACTCCAACTCAGCAGGTATGGGATAAGGCCTGAAACTCTGCATGTCTAACATCCTCACCAGGGGCTGAGGCTGTAGGCCCATGCACGCCACAGGGAGGATCATGCCTTTCTTTAGGGCCCTTCCGGTTGGCCGCTGTTGGTTCTCCAACTTTCTTATGTGGCTACTTTCTGGTTGTTTAAGGAAATAAACATTAAGGTATATATAAAGAAAATCACTTACAGGCTTCTCAAGTTAAGTATTTAAATTATGAGTATATAACAGATTGGGTTGGAACACACATACATGTACACACACACACACACACACACACGTCAATACAGAGACCAAATCATAAGCAATTACGGTGACCAAATCATAAGCTTCCAGTAAAAAGTTACCCATTTCTGTTTATAGTCACTAATAGAGGATAGAAATATGTTCAGAGGAAAATCATACAAGATCCCAAGTTGAAATGCAAGTTGAATAGAAGTTGAAATGCAAGCCCCAGCTCTACCTTTTACTCCAGAAAAGGCCATACTACCATCTCAGGCTCGGCCTCCCTCACCTACGAAATGAGGATGACCATATCCACCTCCGTGTCACCCTCCAGATCAAAGCAGTTTAAACAGACACTCTGAACCTTTTTGACCACCACCTGGAGTAAAGAAATACCCTTTTATATCACGATGCAATACGACCACTCGGCCCTATCTAAGTACACGTGTATCTGAAACGAGGATTTCATGAAGCCATACTTCCCACACGTTACACACACTGCAATTTCTATTAGACGTATTTACTTACAAACTGCTGGTTATTCATGGAGTAACCATTACTACAGTGACTGTGACCCAGAAAATTACCTCAACTCCCAACCGAAACATCAGGAAGCGAATCTGCATGTGACTTGTACCACGTCTACATACCCGGGAGCCATTCTTCCTGCTTTCCATAGAGGCACAAGGGGACAACTGAGTCTAAAGCTGCCTCCTCAAGGGACCAAGTCAGAGAAGGCAAAGCTCTCTGAAAAGGTTGAAGAGATTGAAAGGAAGACGAAGCAAAGGCGACAGGAGTGGCCGTCTCCATAGGTGACAGAGCAGCATCACCCCTGCAGCGTCCTCCTCAGAGATGAGAGGCAATTTAGTACAGAACCAAGCAACTAAAGACCCATTACAATTCCACCCTCAACGCCATCTTCACTTTACATTAAACACACTTGCCACCCAGGAAATTACACCAGAAAACACACCGAGTGAAATATTTTTTAAGATGACTCATTCGCAGGGCGCCTGGCTGGCTCGGTCGCTCCGTAGAGCGGCGACTCCGGATCTCAGGGTCTGGAGTTTGAGCTCCACGTTGGGTGTAGAGTTTGCTTAAAACAATGAGGCGTTCCTGGTTTAGGACAACATGTATAATGGTATCATTTGCATGAAAATATATATGCCTGTGTTGTCACGGATTATCTTGTAAATGGATTCCTAGGAAATTGTTATCTGCAAGTTGCCTCTACGAAGAAGTTGAATTTTGTCACTAGGGACAAGAGTGGAAAAGAAACTTACTCTTCATGATACAAATTTTCAACTGCCATTATTTTACCCATTTACATGTCTTTTGAATTCCAGTACAGTTAACGGGCAGTATTATATAAGCTTCAGGTGTGCATGACAGTGATGCGGCAATTCACACATTAATCAGTACTCCTAATCCCTATCACCTGTTTCACCCACTCCCCACCACCACCTCCCTTCTGGTAACCATCAGTTTGTTCTCTACATTTAAGAGTCTGCTTCTTGGTCTGTCTCTTTTTTTTTCCTTTGTTCATTTATTTTATTCCTTAAAGTCCTCATATGAATGAAATTACATGGTATTTTTAAAAAAAATTTTATTTAAACTCAATTTAATTAACATATCGTGAATTATTATTTCCATAGACAGAATTTAGAGATTCATCAGTTGCACAGAAAACCCAGGGCTCATGACATCAAGTGGACTCCTGAATGCCCATCATCACCCAGCCACCCCATCCCCCCACCCACCTCCCCTCCAGCAACCCACAGTTCCCTTCCCGTAGTTAAGAGTCTCTTATGGTTTGTCTCCCTCTCTGATTTCATCTCATTTTATCATATGAGGAATTTAAGAAACAAAACAGATGAACATAGGGGAATGGAAGGAAAACTATATGCTATTTTTAAAATAACATGTATACACAAAACCAAAGAGAAATTCTCAGTACCTAGAAATGTGTCATCTGCAAATATTGAGCTGAACAAGGTTTTAAATACCACCAGGAAACATTGGGATATGGCAGAGGTCAAGAAACCATTGAGGATAAGTCCCATTGAATGCATCACCTCTCAGGCTTCTCAAAGGATTTACTACCCACTGGTAGTAACTAAAAATATGACAGGAAATACCCTGACTTTGTCAACCAGTTATCTGTAGCATAGAGAATAAAAAGCCTGCTTATTCCTAGAGCCAAAGCCTACGCACCATCTCAGTGTGACCTCAGACCTCTGTCCTAGAGAGAGATTAACTCCTCATGGAGCTATTAATAAAGCAGCTCCTAAATCCCCATTTTGCTCCCGTTCTTTGAGTGGGCAGCCCCTTTGAAAACTCTCTGGGAGAAGTGATAATTATCAGGCCAAGGCTGGGTATTCCCAGTTCCCTGTCCTCGTCATCCAAATAGCAACACCACCAGCCTCCTTAAATAATGCATCTTCATCTGTAAGTGAGGAGATATGTGACCTTAAGCAAGTGATTCCAATTCCTCAGCTCTAACACTAGACACTTTTGGAGTTCAGGCTTTTATTATACATTAGAAAATTAACCTTTCTATTTTCCTTCAATTTTTATTTTCTGCTGCTTAACTAAAAAACAGATTGTTGATTGTAATAGTACTTGATTTTCTAATCAATGTCATTTACATGGTAGGACTAAGATTAAAAATGATGATGAAGGGGCGCCTGGGTGGCTCAGTGGGTTAAGCCTCTGCCTTCAGCTCAGGTCATGATCTCAGGGTCCTGGGATCGAGCCCCACATTGGGCTCCCTGCTTAACAGGGAACCTGGTTCCCTCCTTCTCTCTCTGCCTTTCTCTCTGCCTATTTGTGATCTCTCTGTGTCAAATAAATAAGTAAAATCTTTAAAAATATAATGATGAAACACAATATTGATGACAAAAAAAATCTGCATTTTTCTATGCTAGTCATACATAAATAGAGGAGGGTTAAGGTAAGACTTTTCACAAGAAAATCTGACAACAGGTATCGAGAGCCGTAAAATATTTATATATTTTGATGCAGCAACACCACTTTTAATAAATTGTCCTACAAAAGAAGTAACTGAAGAATACATAGAGAAGCACATTAAAGAATCTTCATCACAATGAAATATAATGGAATTAATCAGAACGTTCTCGAGTCAAGTATTGGTAAAAAAAAAAAAAAATCAACTGCAGTCAATCACACACTGGGAAACTGTGTAGCCATCAAAATAATGATTTTCATCCATATCTGACATCTATTTACTCATGGACTGAGTGCCTTTTATGTGTCAGGCAAGATTCTAGACATAAGAGGGAAAATCAAACATTAAGAACAAACAATAAAATGAAAAAGTGACGTACTCATGGAACTTATATTCTATCCCAAGGAGAGGAATCCTTAAAAACAAATTAAACAGGAGAGCCTGGGTGGCTCAGTGGGTTAAGCCTCTGCCTTCAGCTCAGGTCATGATCTCAGGGTCCTGAGATTAAGCCCCGCATGAGGCTCTCTGCTCAGCAGGGAGCCTGCTGCTCCCTCCTCCCCCTCTGCCTGCCTCTCTGCCTACTTGTGATCTCTCTCTCTCTCTCTGTGTCAAATAAATAAAATCTTAAAAAGATAAAAATAAAAATAAATTAAAACATAGTCGCAAATGGTGATTAGCACTAGGAAACAGAGAGCAAAGAAATCAAGGGAGTGCTAGGGTGGGGATGGAAAGCCATAATTTTTAAGAGAAAGGTTGGGAAATGCCTCACCAATGTGGTATTTGAACAAAGACTTAAATCTAGTGAGGGAGTGAGTCATGGAGTATCTGGAAGAAGAACCTGAAGAACTTTCTGACATATCATATGAGGAAAATAGTGGGCTACTGAATAGTGCTCATCACATGGTCCTATTTTTGTAGAAACCTGTATGTTAACAATGGTTGTCTAGAGCTTATGGGAAGAGTTGTGGGGTTTTTTTTTTCTTCCTTTTTAATCCTTCTCCTTTTGGTTCAACTGTTATACAATAAATGTGAATCACAGACATGCATTTTTTAAAAATCAAAGGAAGACACTGTGAAATGAATCGCAGAATCGACTCAAACCCAGTGTTTAATTTTAATGTGCCACTATATTTACCCAAGCCCAAATGTAATGTCTCCGTCATCTTTCTAAATAACTTTAGCTTGAAATGTTCATTGTGATTCTCAAATTAAAAGCAAGAAGAATTATTTATCCTAAAGCGGATGAAGTCTCCCTGATTTTCAAATGGACAGCTTCACTCTACAATTCACTAATAGAGAATCCCTGGGTCTTCACTAAATCCAACAGTCCCTTGTTTCCCCACAAATAAATTATTTGTGTGAAGTTGGAATACATCTAAGCATACTGCACTCCTCTATTATACTGCAGTTTCCATTTGTTGAAAATAAATTCAGTTTCTTAGTCAAAAGCAATGAATGATTTTTAAGTAATACGAAATTAGGAGGACGGTCTGGTTCTGCAAATGGACTAGAACCAGAACTAACATTTTTAATTCACCAATTGTCATCTGTCTTACAAAATGTGCTAATTGCTACCCAAACAACAAACCACCCCATATATTTCGATTTCCAAAGATGGGCACTCAAAATGAATAGAGCAACAACCTAAGTAAGCCTACGCATCAGTCTTCTACCAGCTACTGAGATATCTTCGGCCCCAACATCAAAAAGTGAAATTCTCTCTGTTCCAAACCGAAATGAAAATTAAAAATTCATGTTGTGGACAGAGAATGAGGCAACAGTCCAGGGAAACAACAACAACAAATCTTCATTTACCACTGAAAAAGGAAGGTGGAAAACAAATAGAGTGCTGAAAGAGAATTCCAAAAAATACCCCCTCCCTCTGGAAATAGGACATCACCCTATGGCAGTCATTGAGGGCAGAAGCCTCCCTTCCCCCCAAAGATGGTGGGAAGCTTAAAAGGGTAAGTTTTCACAATAAAAACACTTGAACTATCTCAGTTAACTTATTCAATCACTGCTGTATATGGACAAAGTAAACCATCCCCACTTTGAAGACAACATACCTCTCTGTCCTGATTTAGCTCTATTAGAGCAAAGCATTCTGCTCTTCATTAGTTTAATTACATATCTACTGGTTTATCCTACTAGACTACATGTGTTTTTACCCTGGACAATTTTGCCCCTTTCCAATTATTGACATAAGGTTAATATAGTACAGTACTGGTGGGTCACAGGTCCTGCACGGCGCTGTTGGACAGCTAATGATATCAGTCTTAAAATAGCCACTGAGTTTTGCTGTTGTTGGTAGCATCAGTGTTTCTACACATTCCCTTACTCAGAGCATGTCCTCAAGATACAGGCAATGAGTCCACATTCCTAAGTCATCGCCTGTTTATGGGGGCATCCCAGCCTCCAAACATGACATCGTATGTATTGTACTTGACCTTTCTTCCACAATAAGAGATCTGTAGATAGGTCTGAACAGTACCTATACCCCACCAAGTATCTAGAAACTTCTTGAAAAATCCTGCAGGAATTTTGAAGAGTCAGAATTCTTCCCATAAACGAGAAATGGGAATGGAGGAGGAACAGGGGCATGAAGGAAGATGAAAGAGAGATGTCACATGGACAAAATCTCAAAAGGTCAGTTCTTGAGGTGTTGGAACAAATCTGACTTTTAACTGAGAGTGTACATCCAAATCTCACGGGGTACTTCCTTTTCCACTACGTGCAGCCAGGCCTTACTCTAGAATTCTTCAATCAGCATCCCTGGGGTTAGGAATGAGATAAAAGCATCCTGGTAAGCTCCCTGATTGAAGTTGATGTGTAACCCTGTTTGGCAGTCATTGAACTCCATGAAAAGAGACTGAGGAACTGGCCTAAGTTGAAGAAGACTAAGGAGACAAGACAACCAAATGTAGCTTGTGACTCTGGATAGGATCCTAGACCAGAAAAAGGAGATTAGTAGGACAATAATGAAATCTGAATAAAGTTTACATATGAGTTAGTAGTATTGTGTCAGTGTATTCATTACCTGGTTTGGGTACCTGTACTGTGATTGTGTTAAGACATCAACAATTAGGGAAACCAGAAAGACTAAGCAAAAAACCCTTCACACTATTTTTCAGTGTTTGGGTACAGTCTGAAATTATTTTAGAATGAAAGGTCAAAATTTATTTTTAAACTTTAGGGGAAAAAGAAAAAGTAACTTTCCTAGTCCTGTAACTTTATCTTATAGATGGAGGAATTCTGGACCAGTGTAGTGAAGAGAAAAAGAAAAGTGGTGTAGAACCATACCAAAAAATCCACCGTGACCCCAAATCTCCTAACTCCCAGCTAAGGACACGTGTCCCACAGTACATGACAGATTTAGTGTGAGACTCTGAAATCTGTTGGGAATAAGAAGGAAACTTGTTCTGCCCCTACAGCTTCAGAAGACTACGGCGAAGAGAAGGGGCCCTTGCTGTTTAGGAGACCTGGAATATATAGATCAGGAACATATAAAATATCTTCAACTAAATCCAGGCTGGCTGCAACCTGGGCAGACCAATAATGTTAGCTCAATGATCAGCAGCAGTGAAATCCCATAAAGCTTCCTTGTCTCCACCGTGGGACCCATTCCCCTGCTTCAGGAGACTCCTGACGATGAAAATGGCTCCATGGCCAGGGGCTTTCTATGGTTTCTCCAGTCTTCATCTTTTCTGCACAAACGACTTCAAATTCTTCTCACTGAGAAATTCTTGTTACTATTTATATAAAATGATGCCAACCATTACTCACTCTCCTTCAACCCTGCCATTTCATCTAGACTGAGGCTTAGCAAATGCATAAATGCCTTAAAAATAATCAAATAGAGACACTCATTTCATTTCAAGGTGGTTGTTTTTTGGCATGATTTTTTTTTTTTTTCCAAAGGAGTACTAGAGCTGACAGGTACTTGCTCTAAAAATTTACTTCACCATCTGCTAACTGAAATATTGCTTTCACGGATTTATATTGTATTAAAAGGTCACTGGCTGTTTAAGACTTAAACAGTTTTAATCATTCTAAAAGTCTCTTAACGGTAAGAAAAGGAAGCTCAGAACAAACAGCAGCAGGGACTCTAATTAAAAGGGCCAATTCATCTAATTTTATTTGGGGTTAATTATTCAGGATTCACTCTTTGATGTGTAAGGAATAGCAATTAGTAATTTTAGTGATTTGAGAATCATTGGAGGTGTAATCAGTTAAAATGAGTGAGTGTTTACAACACAAGATGGTGAATTACTCTCTCAGCTGGAGAACAGGAACATTAGGCTCCAAGAGATCAAGGCTAAGGGTTTCAGACCCTAGTAATAACAGTCACTTCAAAATAAAACACATGTCAACGGCATCTAGCATTCTGTTTGTTCTTAGCTAAAGCAAGGCACAGAAGCTTCGCAAATTACCTTTAACCACATCTCCATCTTTGCCGCTGTCCCCAACCACTTCCTTCTATTTGGCTCTTGCCACCATGGTAACCATAAATGCATTACATTGAAAAAGCAATTCTAAATGAATATACCAGTTATAAGCAACAGAGGACCCAGAATAAGCATGGCACCCACTCAGCCCATGTCTGCATCTCTGACCTCCACCAGAATCTCAAGTGCAGGGCTCAAAACTGAAAGCAGATACCCTAATTCACAGACCTGCTCACCTTCCCCGTGTCCTCTACTTTTCTGTCTACTTCATTACATCATATGACTCTCCCAATCATGCAGGTTGGGAGAGAGCCCCTTTTCTCTATTTTTTGTCCCACCATCCTCACTGCATATAGCAAGCTATGTTGAATTATACCAAATTGTTCAAGTCTGTGTACTTGAGTCCTCCACCTCTCCTGCCGCCTCATTACCTCTTATGGAGGCTTAGTAAACAGCCTAAATGGCTTCCACTATTCCTTATTCAGTTCTTTCCAACTAATCTAGGATACTGTCACCAGACTGAAAACATCCATTGGTCCCCTAAAAACCAAAACAATTTTAAAAAAGGACAAATTTAGAGGATTCGCCCTCTCTGATTTCAAAACTCACCACAAAGCATCAACAGTGTGATGCTGACCCCAAAGTAGACATAACAGAGCGATAGAAAGAGCACTGGGCCTATGGAAACAGGAGAGAGCCTAGACATAAGCCCTCACGTGTAGAGTCAATTGACTTTATGGTAGTTGCATTGGAGGTTTAGAGAATGATGGTTTGAGAGAATTACAGGTTTCCCAGGACTTGACAGGACCTCATCCTGGACAGGCAGAATCCTAAATCAGGATGGCCTCCCCGGGAGGAAATGGAGAGAAACGTGACAAGCTCGGTTCACTTTATGCTCTCCTAGAAGGCTCTGGTAAGTATGCATTCCTTGAGATTACTGCTGCACACAGCAGCTCTGGAAGTCTGGTACTTTACAATGCCAAAGCTCCTATGCCACATACCCAGTACTCTGCCTGACCGCTTCTCCTTGCTTCCTTGACTCCAAGAATTTGCTCATTCCTTGCCTCCATCAGGACTTCCCTCTCTAACATGCCTTCATAGCAGAGCCCAGGTTATTCTTGAAGCCCTGGTCACCTGCCAACCCCACATAGCCTTCTTGGCTGCCCCTGACGAGGGCACCTTTCCACCGTTCACCCTCTCCAGCACCTCTAGAACACTCCCACGGTGTGTCTGGTTGAGCATACAGGAGCCATTCACCTGATTTTTCTGTGTTCTCCCTGAGCAGCCCCATCGTGTGACTTGGCACCCCAGCCCAACAGCATCACTTTCCATGCCCCACAGTTGAGATTGAAAAAGTTAAGGAAATATTTGCCAAGTGGGTACAGGCAGGAATTCTTGACAAGTGCAAGCTGAATCCTAGCCAAATAAATTATTCTTTAATGGAAGAACCTGAAAAAGTCAGTGGCTATCATTCCCGAAATACGTGTGTGGTGTGCTGTGGGGTGTGTGTGTGTGTAAGAGAGAGAGAGAGAGAAAGAGAGAGTGGGAGAAAGGGAAAGAGAGAGAGAGAGATAGAGATAGAGAGAGAGATTGAAAGACAGAAAGAAACTCAACTGAACATCCCCATGGGGATGTTTTCTATAAATGGAACATGCTCTTGACTTGAACAGTGACTCGGTTAGCTGGCTTAGAAACATAAAAGAAACAGCACTGTGGTATTAAAATACACCACTTACAGTCACACCTGAACTATTCACTTGCTGTGTGAACTTGGTCAAATCATGAAACTTCCGAGTCTCAAATTTTTTTTTTTTTTTTTTGGTCAGACGAGAATAATAGCACGTGTCTTTTATACTGCCCAGAGCTGTACAGACCAGAGAGATAAAATTAAAAATAATTTAAAAATCAGAATGTCCTAGACAAAGACAAATTACTTTTATTTTGAGGTGATTCTCTATGCACCTTGACCATAAACCCTTTCTTCACCTTTAGAGACTCAAATAAAAAACACAATTATTAACTGAGAAGACGCCATAATCTTAATACGGGTCCTCACGTGCAGGGGTTCCAAAGAGTTAGGGGTAAAGGCAAAGAGAGAGAGAGAGAGGAAAGAGGCAGGGAGGAAGAAGAGCATGAGTAACTAAACAATAGCAAAATGAAGTCCTAGCAGTCAAATAAACAAATATGGTGCTCTGCCCGGAATGTTTAGAAATCTTGGAAAGGAACCACATAAGGAGCCCTGAGGTGGCACGATCTTGGCTCATCAAGCACTTCTGTGACTGATTAACCCGACATTTCCTTGGGTCTGGAAGTATTACTAGGTCGTTCTTTCTTTAATGGACAAACTGTTCCTGAACAATTTTGAAGGCACAAACAGCTACCGTGACACATCGATCAAAGAGGTCACTTTTGTCCTCAAAACCCAGTGGAATGGCCAAGTCAAAACAATCACAAGAAGCGTAACCAGGAAGTCGGCCACACAAGAACATCCCCAAACCCCAGCGCCCTCTGCACGGATCTGGATGGGCTCCTCCTCGCCCACTGTGATCTGTAAACCGCCCCCCCGCCCATCTACGGTGGGCAAGTCAGACATGAGTGGCAAACCGAAAGGCCTGCGAAGTCGATTGGATGCTTATCTCCAGGAACTTATGTGTTTTGAATGAGAATGGAAAATTCAAAAAGTAATCTCTTTAAAAAATCAAGTTTTGTCTCTAGGGAGGCAGTCCAAGAAAAACCCCATTCCTTGTACTTCATTCACTATGCTTTCTTCACTGCCTCACATTAGGAAGCCATGTGATGGAAGACAGTCCCAAATGCAAAGCTTGGTGACCTGTTCTGGGCAGAAGTTCAGGCACCTTGTTATTTTAGCAGACCCAGTCTGGCTGCCCAAAGACATAATTTAGCTGAGTGAGAAACTCATCCCCTACTCCCACTTCATCTGCCAGCTGCCTCAGAAGGGCTCTCGTTCCGGAGGGCAATGCATGTATCACTCCCTTTCATTTCTCCAACCGTACTTCCAGCTCTCTGAGTTTTAAGTTCAGTGAGCTCAGCCTTGGCATTCAAGGATCTCCTTATGTCTCATCCTTAAGAGCATTTGTCCCAGGTCTGTTTGCCAAGGACATGGTGGCAGTTCCCTTCCTGGCACTTGAGTCTGCAATATTATGCTGCTTCTTATAAACAGACCCATCACATCACTTGAGTTACCTCTCCAAATCCTGCTGGCACTTTCATGGCTTAACTGGCACTAATGGTACAACTTTATAAATTCACAAAGTCATCAGATTAGAAAGGAATTAGAATGGAAGGAGGAGGGTCCGCTAGTCTACTGGTTAGCAAACAATAGGCAAATGGTCAAATCCAGCCCATTTTCTGGTTTTGTAAATAAAGTTTTATTGAAACACAGCTACAGTCATTCATTTTTTTATTCTGATAACAGACCCAAGCAGTTGAGACAAAGACATTTTAGCCAGCAAAACCTAAAATATTTTCTATTCAGACTTACAGAAATGTTTGCCAACCTTGATCTAGTCCTTAAACTCCTTTTACAGATGAGAAGATGGAGAATTCAGTAAGGCTGAACAACGTTCCTAGGGAGTCAGTAAAATCTGCAAAGCACAGTAACTAAAGCAGTGCTGGGCAGATGGTTTATACACACTTAGTAAATACTAGTTCTCTCCAGTGTTTGACAGGAAATTTTATGTTTCTTACATGTGGAACTGTGTTGAGATTATTTTTTTTTTCCTTAGAACACTGTTGCCCTTGAGAAATTTGTCTAGAGGGGAGAACAGACATATAAATAGAGAATTTCAACATCATATTGTATGTATTGGTTTTCTATTGTTTCTGCAACAGATTACCACATACAATTATTTAAATAAGATAAATTTATTACTTTACAGTTCTAAAACTCAGAAGACTACCATGAGTAACACTGGGTTAAAATCAAGGTGACTCCTGGGCTGCATTCCTTGTTGGAGTCTCTAGTAGAATCCATGTCCTTGTTTCTCCAACTTCTAGAAAGTACCCCCGTTCCTTGACTTGTGATGTCCTCCCTCTATCTTCAAAGCCACCAAAGACTATTGAGTTCTTTCCCATATTGCATCACTCCAAAACCTGTTTTGTCTCTACGGTCCACTTATAAGGCCCATCCAGATCCTTGGAAATTTTTCCTATCTTGATTAGAAGCTATAATTCCATCTGCAACCTGGATTCCTCCTTGCCATATAACCCAATGCATTCACAGGTTCCAGAGATGAGAAGGTGGACATCTTTGGGGGGGTCTTTATTGTGCTAACCCCAAGGTGCCATGAAGAAGGGAAATGTGCACACAGTCCTGTAAACCTCAACAGATAATTCATCAGTGCAGAGCCACCATGTAGACATAAGCAAAAGCTCTTTCATGGCACAAGTTTTCTGGAATTTCTCACAATTTTCTGAAAATTTCATCATGTTTTACTGTATTCTTAGATTTACATATATATATCTAAAAACAGTTCCACCATATTCCATACATTGTTCTTTCATTTTTCCAACTAGCATCTTGATGCCATATTTAAGAAGAGAGAAACAAAACAAAATCCTATTATATATTAGGTCAGAAATTTTGAGAAGCAAGTTTGAATGAGAATCCAGCAAAACCAGCCACGTACTCTCCCTGTGGGATCGCTCTCCTCAGCCCCACTTTGTGGGTAAATAAACTCAGAAAGACCAGAAACCTGCCCACACAGACCACAGCTAAGGCCCGAAGAACGTTCCTTCATCTCTCTGAACCTCCTAAATGGAATGAAGAACATTTCATGCCATGTTCCAGTGGTGATCCATATGGCAATGTCCTTAAAGGGAGTAGGGAATGGATAAAATCAGTTACTTTGAGAAAAATATGTGTTACGATTTGGCAAAGAAGTGGCACTAGATACAGCACATACCTGAAATGACAGAAATGTTTCATTTCAAGTATGTTTACCTCTTCAGACAAAAAATATAAGTAAGACTAAAAGACACAGAAATAGAGCCTCTACTGTTCTTGTGATATAGAAAGAAAAATTATGTTTCTTTAGAAAAAAACAGGAAGCATCTCACATAAATATTAACAAAAGTGTATCAACAGAATGTAACTGCCTTTACAGATGCTGAGACACAACAGAGAAATTAGCTCATCTGAGGAGAAAGAAATCAGCCTAGCTTGAGAATGTGTGAGTGCCAAATAACTTGAAATATTCAAGTAGAGGCAAGAAGACTACTTGACATGAATATTATAAAGGAGATTCGGGCTTTATAAATCCAAGGAGCTTCATAAATGGCCTTTAAAGGCCCTTGCAGCACTGACAGTTTATGATTCCATGACTCAAAATACAAGGGCCCATTAATGGCAATGAGAGACTGAGGCTTCTCTTTAATGGTTACAGTCAGAAAATGCCCCGAGTCCATGACTGGACAGTTACCTTAACTGCAAATAGATGCCTACCAAGAATAGGACATGAAAATAATTCTCTAGGCAAGATTAGACAAAAAGCAACTTGTAATGTAGATAATACCTATGTCTGACCCTAACTCCCACGTGTCACTGTGCCATTGAAAAGGAAGCTATTTGTATTCAGAGTTTCCTAATGAGCTATATTCTGCTCACTATCGGGCCATAATTCTCCAAGGACAGATGGGTGCTGACCTAGTGGTGTGAAGGGGGACACCAAGGCTGTCCACCCTTGCAAACCCTACACATCCTGCAAAGGAATTCATAAACTTTCTTCACAAAAACAGCCCATTTCCTTTGACTTAATAGGTACATAAGATCTAGTAAAAAGGCTTCAAAACGTGTGAGAACTTTCTGACCTGACCCCTGTTAACTGAGATGAAGGTGAGGCGACCATATTTCTTAAATTCAGGTGTACACACTTCTATCCTTTACAATAAAAAGCAAGTGAAATACCAAATTACCAAGACGGAAAATTCCCACCGTAAACAACTAGAGCTACCCAGAAGAGAAAAACAAGACATCCAGTCACAAGAGCTAAATGCCCTCCTGTTAAGAGAAAAATATATACACATTCCCACGCAGAACCCTTTCCTTGTGAATAGAGCTCAAGGTGCAGGAAATAGTTTGATAGAGACATTATATTACTTAGACAAAACTGAACTAGATTATCTGTTTGTTTATTAGATTATGGCTTTAGGCACATTGTTCTTTACTAAGAGCTCTTGACAAGAACCGACACACACATTCTTTGGAATGAAGGCTTTTGTGAGAGTATTTTATGGTACTTAGGCTCTTGAAAAGACTTGTGAATGCTGTCACACCAGAGGATTAAACCAATCTTTGGGGCTACCACATTGGGAGGGTCCAGTTCACTTCGCACAGCCTTAACTAGGACATGTGAGCTATCCTGGACACAATACCAAATGGTTCCAATTCACTCACTGTGGAATTTCTCATGTTAACCCCCCACCCACGCATCTTAGTCACAAACCACACACAGGATCCTAAGTACCAAGGGATGAAAATGAAAGCAGAGTCCTCCAGAAATGGGATTCAACAAGATTTCATTTCTACCTATCCTTAAAATGGGGAGATATGCTCTTGGTTTTATTTTTTATTTAAATTTGTCAGAGGCATTCTTGAGATAATAAATTCCCAGAACAGATCATACTCTATATCTGATCCCATACTTCCTTTACTGGATGAAAGATCATGGCATCCACTGGGGGTCTAGTTTGTTTTCCTTTGTTTGCTTTCACAGTAAGGCTTTTTCTGCATTGAATTTGGATCTGCAATTAAACCTTGGGCCCAGGGGCGCCTGGGTGGTTCAGTGGGTTAAAGCCTCTGCCTTCAGCTCAGGTCATGATCTCAGGGTCCTGGGATCGAGCCCCGCATCGGGCTTTCTGCTCTGCCGGGAGCCTGCTTCCTCCTCTCTCTCTGCCCGCCTCTCTGCCTACTTGTGATCTCTATCTGTCAAATGAATTAAAAAAAAAAAAACAAAAAACCAACCTTGGGCCCAGTTCAAAGAGTCCCATTTTAAACTTCCATAGAGGAAGGACTCTCGATGGCAGGCAGTTCATCCCAAACCAACAGAGGCATAAATGTAAGAAGACTCACATTTCTAAAAACAGAAGGACTTCTGATAATTCATTCAAACACCCTCAGTCTTTGTTTCTCTGGTATTTAAGGGGCGAGGCTGTGGAGCGCCTACGAATTCCTTCAGTTATAAAATAGGTGAAATAAGTATTGCTTCATTCTTACAGTCAATAGTCTATCTTGCTGCTCTATTGATTCGTGTCTATGAGATCATTTGAAATCGTGGTATCTCAATGTTTTATCAGTCACCAATAATATTTTACGGCAAGGGTTCTTTGCACTCAAACGTACAGAAACCAACAAAGCACACGTCTATGCTTGCTCCTTTTCCCCAACGCTTCCATTTGTTAAACCACGCAGATCAACGTTCTTTGTACAAGAGAACTTCCTGCAATTTTGAAAATGTTCTATATTGTGCCATGTGTGACTACTGAGCACTTGAAATGTGGCCGACTGAGAGACTATTTCTGTTTTATTTAAGTTTAATTAACTTAGTTAGACTCAAATTCAAATCTGTAGGTACTTAATCACACTTGGCAGATTTAGTCATGTTATACTTAAAATGGTTCGCGCCACTCCCCATCTCCTCCCAAATTCTGCTACAAAAGCAAGAAATCTAACTTTCCTGATTCCAACTGACATAAAATTAATTAATTAAATCTTATTGAAGATTTCCCATTAAGAACTAGAAACAGGAGCACACATTTAGGTTCATTAAATTCTTGGGAAGAAGCATTATGCCTTTCTTTCTCTCAAAACTGCTAATTCAATCCTGCGTCAAGCACACTCACAAGTTGAGAGACTGCACGTGGGGACAGCTTTCTCAGCATGCCCTGTATAGTGCAAAGGAGAAAGCGGTCCAGAGAAGTCCCAGAGGCCAGTACTGGCTCCGCCACAGGCTTGCTGTAATCCTGGAGCAAATCACACACAAGTCAGTTCTCATGCTTCACGGATGCAAAAGTTTCTCAGGAAAGTCTGGCATGGATCAGGCAATGAACGAACACTGGTGAAAGCCTATTCCCCAGTTCACCAAATGTAGAAGGTCAAGATGACCATGCAGCCAGAGAAGTTTCTGCTCAGGTCCTCTCCTAGCCATGATTAACTAGCATGTTGCCCAGGTCCTTGGAAACACAGGAGAACATTTAGTAAAATTAAGTTGGACAGAACTGGACTCATGCAGGTCCTCTCTTTTTAATGACAGTACCCAGGTGGCTAAGAAAATCTCAAATGAAATTGGCAGAGAGGACATGTTTATACAAGAACAGACAGATTTTTTTTATTAAAGATTTTTATTTATTTATTTGACAGACAGAGATCACAAGTAGACAGAGAGAGAGGGGGAAGCAGGCTCCCTGTTGAGCAGAGAGCCTGATGTGGGCTCGATCCCAGGACCCTGGGATCATGACCTGAGCAGAAGGCAGAGGCTTAACCCACTGAGCCACCCAGGTGCCCCAGAACAGACAGATATTAATGGGAGAAAAGAAGCATGTGTACACACTAAATAGATAGTAGAAGAGAAAGCAAAATTACCAAGGAATGGTAAGATTCATCAACAACCATATCTGGAAAAATATACAAGCCAGTTAAACATTACTTTAGAACCTTGCCTTAAACCAAAAGTTGGTCAGGTTGATTAAAAGCAGAATTTTTTTTTTTTTTTAAAGAATTGAAACCAGTCTGTGCCTGGTTCCAAATAACAACAAAACTGAAAATAAAACACTTACATATAAAGCTCATAGCCATTAACTAACCTTGAGAACAGCAACAATATACAAATGATTTCTTTAAACCAATTTGATCAAAAGGATGTACATGTGAGAGGCAGCAGAGTGTCCTGCTGAAGAGTACAGAATCTAGAATAAACCACCAACATGCCACAAATTAGCTTCATTACATTGTACGCATCACTTGGCCTCTCTGTCTCTTAGTTTCCCCAGGTCAGAGATGAGAAAGTTAACACTGACAATAATAACAACAGTCATAATCATAACCATCATGTATCTATTTTAAGAGTTAGTTTAAAAAAGAGGTAACGTGGGGGCGCCTGGGTGGCTCAGTTGTTTGAACGTCAGCTTAGTTCATGATCCTAGGGTCCCGGGATCGAGCCCCACATTGGGCTCCCTGCTCAGAGGAGAGTCTGCTTCTCCCTCTCTCTCTGACCCTCTTCCCCACTTGCACGCTCTCTCTCTCTGTCTCAAATAAATTAAAAAATAAAAATAAAAACAAGAGAGAGGGGTGCTTGGGTGGCTCAGTGGGTTAAAGCCTCTGCCTTTGGCTCAGGTCATGATCCCAAGGTCCTGGGATCGAGGCTCCATCAGGCTCTCTGCTCAGCGGGGATCCTGCTTCCCTCTCTCTCTCTGCCTACTTGTGATCTCTGTCTGTCAAATAAATAAATAAAATCTTAAAAAAAAAAGAGAGAGATAACATGTAGAAGGAATTTAACACAGTGACTGACCCTGTGTACCAAATGTATAATTGGTTTACAAATATGTGAAAAAAAGTTCCCATATTAATAATTCAAAAAAAATCATGTTCTCATGAAAACAGTGTACTTTAAAAGAATACCAGCAAAGCAGCTCTTTCTGCCCATAGGTCCTATCCCCATGCTTTAATAAATCACCATTTTGCACCAAAAAAAAAAAAAATTATCAGCATATGGTTAAATCGGCACTAACATGCATTACTAATAGAAGTATAATTTGGTAACTTTAGGATAAAATTTTGCTAAAATGAATCCAGAGCATTAAAAATGCATCGTATCACTTGTTCTAATAATCCCACACATGAAAATCAATCTGAAATACTGGGTGGGACAATACAGGTAGAGAAAAGGGACAGAGGGGAAGGGGAGGTGACATGTCCAAAGAGTTTAATAAAACTGAAAACAGTAAAAAAAAAGAGAGAATAAAAAACTGAAAACCTAAATCTCCCATGTTAAAATACTGGTTGCATGGACATGACTGGATCCTCTTGATCTCAAAACAAAGGATCCCAAGTGAATAATCAATATATGTTACTAAAAGGAAAATCAGTATACTTTTAATCTGATTCCAGTGATAATAACCAGATATTAAAGTTCAGAACTAGGTTTGGTGCAGAATATTAGGAAACCCTGTGTTTCCCAAGGCCACATTAGATTAGAAAGGCACTAGGAGGGGCACCTGGGTGGCTCAGTCATTAAGCGTCTGCCTTCGGCTCAGGTCATGATCCCAGGGTCCTGGAATCGAGTTCTGCCTCGGGCTCTCTGCTCAGCAGGAAGTTTGCTTCTCCCTCTCCCACTCCCCCAGCTTGTGTTCCGTCTCTCGCTGTGTTTTTCTCTGTCAAATAAATAAATAAAATCTTAAAAAAAAAATAGAGAAAGAAAAGAAAGGCACTAAGAAATGAAGTCCCAGAATTTTTTTTCCATGGTTTTTCTTTTAAAATAGTCAAACCATACTCAAGAGTGTCATTTTGGAAAATAAAGCTAATAGAGGAAGCTTCCTTGGGAAGTCAAAACTGAGCAGGTAAAACACTTGGAGAAATGGGAACGAGGAACCAATGCAGACCTTCTTCCCCCTGTCTCCTGTTAATGAATCATTCTGAGACTCACTAGGCTGGAGGCTTTTGTGAACATGTGCTGGAAGACCAAGCAATCAGTTGCACTTGTTAGTGAGCAAGTCCTTGACAGCTTGGTAATATTCCCTTTTGTATCCATTCTCCCTCCTTCCAGCCCTCGCTCCTTTTCTCCCACTTCTCTGGGCCTGCTCCTTCCATCAAGCAACACAGGCTCTTGCCCCGGGCTCTGTTTTGTAGGTAATCTAGTCAGAAGCAAGCACTTAGGCTGTACTCTGCCTGGTACACCAAGATCCACTTCCTGGGCTTAGGGAATGGGAGAAATCACTGCAGTAAAGTTTCAGGGTGTGCTCAACCCGGCTACTTTCGGTATCTTTACTTACAGTACTTTTAAAATTAAGACCACAACCTGGCTATAAATAGATATTCTCCATAAGCAAAGAATACTAATTGGGTTTCCATGCAAAAGGATGGCTAATGTTTGGGACACCTGGGCTGGCCCAGTCAGTAGAGCATCTTGGGTTCGTGAGTTCCAGCCCCCTCCTGAGTACAGAGAGTACTTTAAAAAAAAAAAAAAAGAGAGAGAGAGAGAGAAAAGAAGAAGGGTTAATGTTCATCTAGTTCATCTAAGTAAGTATTGATGACAAAATCAGACCAACCTGGTGTGTCTCTCAACTAAATATGTGACTGAACATTTAAATCCTTATCAAATAACATCCCCACATGGTGTCCCCAAAGCTAAGACTACATCCAGAACACAGAAAACCAGGCAAAACAAAAGACTGCATTTTCTAATCTCCTCCCGCATAAAAGACTCACCACTGCTATCCTCATGCAAAGGCCACAAGATCAATAACTACCTGTCAAATGAGGCCTCCCCTAAGATGTTCTTCATCTTTTAGAAATCTTGTAGACACACCTACTAACGACTAAAATTTACAACAGCAATTAAATGACATGATATCTGGGCTTAGCTTCAAAATAGTCTTGGGTGAAGAAAAGAAATAGGTGTACCGATGGAGAGAGACTGACTTAAGGCAAATCATTGCCAAAGCCGCATCATATATTTATGGAGGTTCTTCGTAACAGCATTCTCATTACTTTTGTATACATTTGAACTTTTCCCTGCTAAAACACTTGACAAATGAGAAGTATGTATTTTTACATTGAAAAAGTAAAATAAAATCAAATATTAAAAAAAGGAAAAAAAAAGTTATGATAAGCCTCCCCTAAGGCAAAAAAAAAGGGGGGGAGTAATACAGCTTAACTGTGTTCTCCTTGTTGCTTAGGGAAATGCACTGCCCTCTTCTTGTTGTATAAAATAAAAAAGTAACAACTCCTCAGGATCAAGAAAAGCCCATCTTCAGGCTCGTCTCAGCCAGTATGTTTAATGTTTCATGTGGGTTGGAAGTGCCTTAAATCCCTGCTGAATCTTTGATACATATACGCAACTTACCCCATACCCGAGTTCTCCTTCATTGATCTCTTCAGAAGCTTAAAAAGGCGCCTAGTGGATGCAAAACTAATAGTACCACTTGGTTCATATTTACTGGAAACTGTTTGCACTGGAAATCCAACTTGTGAACGCCTGAGGTAACTGTGCAAGCACAATATTTGCATATGCCTAAGGAAATAAACTAAAAATACAGTATCTACTGCTCCATAGAGCAGCTCGTATTTTAATACCAATCTGCTGCACACTACTATCAATAACACCATTATTATTTGTATAGCACCAAGCCAGTGACCTCAGAAGGTAAGGGGAACACTCCCAGATTGTAATTCTCAAATCACCTGCTCTCCCCCTGTCAAACGCAAGCTCTGAGAGCACCGGTCCCTCGACAACAGGATTCTAGACATGGGCACAGTTCATGCGCTTAGAACCATCGTCGAGAAGAGCTACCATGGCACTCACAGTGCGGAAACTCCATCCAGGCAAATTCTAGCACATTAACGGTATTTGCTCTCTTTAAAAAAAATCAGACGTAATTGAAATGAGATGGGTACCCAAATGTCTCGGTACTCCAGTCCATCTTTCTGTCTTCTAGGAGCTTTTGAAAATTACACGATTTAACTGAACAACGAGATGGTGAGCATAGAAGGGGAGGCTGCAGGTAGAATAGGAAAACATCTTCATGCCACTGAGTTCTCACCCTACTGAAGCATTTCCTCCCCTAGATTCCCAGGAAAGGTATCGTCCAAACTCAACTCAAAGACTTTGGCACCTGCTGAAGAAACCTGCTCCATTTTTTAACAGGATCAAATTCTTGGGAAGAGCCCAGCACTCCAAATCAACCCCCCATGTGCATTCTGAATGTTCGCAGAGAAACCTGAACACTTCTCTCTGATGGTTCTCAAATGGTTCTCTTCCAGATGTAAAATTCTGTGATTTTTCAGTCTGTTTCTGCTTTGGGCACCGAAAGGGTGTCCCCATTTCTAAAGAGTTAATGTAAATACAAAACCCCCCTAATTTTCTATAAGGAGTAACTCCAGCTCTGGACAGTTACTTCCTGCCCTTTACTAAAAGGATTCAGGAACTAAATGACTGCCACATCTTCTACATAAAAGGAATTCTAGACTATTATCATGCCGCTCCATGCAATTTTCTTCCTTGGACTTAGCTCCTTTTCTCATAAATCAATAGGCATTTCCTAACACCCCAGGCCCACTTGCTCACCTGACTTCTTTGCTCAGTGCGCTCACATTCTTCTTAAACTCAAAAGCCAAGGTTGGTTCTGCCATTAGCAGCCAAAAGAAATGCAATACTTCCTAGAAATACCATGGAATGATTCCGTGCCTTCAAACAGATCAACACACACCAATCCCCAAACTGCCTCCCATACACTAAACCTTGTTAGGCATCAATCGACTGTTGAAGTCCAACACAAAGGGCACTCCTCCATCAAACCTTTGCTGATTTCCTCATTCGAATTATTTTGTTTTCACTGCATTCTCATAGTAGATATCTCCTGTAAAGCCTTACTACTTTCTACCTTATAATTGTACCTATACCTACTTACCTGTGAGCTCTCTGTTGATGGAAACTGTGATTAATTTATCTGTCTTCTACAGCAAGTTTTCAGTTATTCTTTTAGTATGACCCAAAATAAAAAATGCATTTTACACAGATATCCAACAGATACATAGGCACATGCGCGCACGTGCACACACACATGAACACAAGGCATGCAAACTCAAACAGGTTTTCCAAACATTACTTACTACATATGTTTATTGTTGCTGGTCATATCACAACCTCCTAATCTGATGCAGGACCTACGACTGGTTGTGACCCACATGGTAACACTCCCTGTAGCACATATAGTGGCAATACATGCCAAGTGAATGAATGAATGAATGAATGAGCCAGCCAACAAAAACAGATTTACTTTTTTCACAACCATTTTTGCAACTGCAGTTCTCTACGCCCCCTTAATAAAAAGATCCCTGTAAAATTCTGGACAAAAGTAATATCCTCTTTACAAGTTCAGTACTGAGAGGGGGTTTTACCATATTCAGAGCAAGTCACATTCATTTTTTTTTTGTTCTAACAGATTCACCAACATTGGCCTTCTTCTCCAGTTAGTATATAATGACAGAGCTTACTTCCAGCCTCATTTTTAAATCAAGTATACATATCTACTGTTTTCAGCCATGGCCCATGTCTTACATAGAGCAGGTGAGTGATCAAATTCCACTGACTCAAATCTTATAAGTGATATTGATTACGTCCCCAATCAAGAAAATGAAGGATTTGAACCCTTTTCCTCTGTCTTTTGTTCATTCCAAACATTAACTGAGTCTTGTTATCAGAAATGTGGAAAACTAGTCTTCAGCTACAAGAAAATCACATTTTCCTGAGCGTATGCAGATTCCATTTCACATGAAGCACTAAAGAATCTTTCTCAAAATAGAAGGCCATAAACAATTAATTCTGTTACACTGAAAAGAAATTAAATAAATAAAAAATAAATAAAAAGCAAACAAACAAACAAACAAACAAACAAAAATAGAAGGCCAATAATATCAGGTCAATATGTCCTTTCACTTTCCATGTCAGTGCTTATCATGGTAGCCCTCTGCTAGCCCCCAAATGTTATTATTAATAATGGCCTTGCGATTTTACCAGGCTTTCAACTAAGAACGTACTCTACATAAACTGCCCTGAAATGATACAGCTTGACAAATAGCACCTATGTTATCCATTAAACTCTCTTCCACTCTGTCTGTCCCGAGAAACATGATTCTCTTCTTGCTCAGCTCTTGTAAAGATGAATGTAAAGACAGGGCATTAACAGTGTGTGTCATCTCACTTACTTGTATAAAGGAAACTTCTCCAAATGCTCAGTACTAAGAGAAGTTATGTTTCCACCAATATGTCGTGAATACCTTCTAGAACACTAGTAATTAGCTCATCCTTGTGGATAATGCCTAAAACTGGAGTTGTTTTCAAAGAACACAAATACATTAGAGCTGAATTATTTCCAGGCAGGAGAGTGTTAGCAATTAGTTTATCTCCAGTTACAAACTTCAAACATCCACAACAGAGGAATCTTTGAAAATCATAAGGTCTCGGAACACATCAAAGAGACACACTGGTTTTCCATGGAGAAAAGTTACTGAGAAATATTACAACCCACGATTGTCAAATATCATTAACTGAAAATATCAGTGGCTTTAGGCTTCTATTTCAAGCTCCTGCTTATCCACAGCACTGCAGAGCAGTTAAAGAACACGGGCTGTGGAGCCAGGATGGGTCAGTGTTCTGGATGCCCTGGGCTAGCTGCATAACCCGGACAACTTACTCGGGCTTTCTGTGCCTCCCTTCCTCAGATGGGCAGAGGGGATCATAAGATTACCTGCTTGACAGAATTTTATGATTATTAATTAAACAAACATAAAATATGTAAAACGGTATCAGAAATATACTAAGCACTCAAGAAAAGGTAGACATTAGGAGTCCCTGGGTGGCTCAGTGGGTTGCGGCCTCTGCCTTCAGCTCGGTCATGGTCTCAGGGTCCTGGGATGGAGCCCCACATAGGGCTCTCTGCTCAGCAGGGAGCCTGCTTCCTCCTCTCTCTCTGTCTGCCTCTCTGCCTCCTTGTGATCTCTGTCTGTTAAATAAATAAATAATCTTTAAAATAAAACTTATAAAAGAAAAGAAAAAGAAAAGGTAGACATTATTCCAGGACCCTGTCCTCAACTGTACCGTAGAAGATAGAATTATATGCATGATACGAAATGGAAAGAACGTGGTACAGTGCGACGAATAGGGCATTTTTAGTTAGAACGTAAGTTAAAACCTCCACAGTTCCACCTGCTACATTTTGAGTTTTGGAGTCCCTGGACTGAGGGCAGTCTCCTCATCTGTAGAATGCTGAGAAACAGAAGTCCCCATATGTAACAAACTCAGATTAAATC
Source organism: Mellivora capensis (assembly GCA_004024625.1). Taxonomy (NCBI): domain Eukaryota; kingdom Metazoa; phylum Chordata; class Mammalia; order Carnivora; family Mustelidae; genus Mellivora; species Mellivora capensis. Next base: position 248,190 of record PISX010000444.1, on the reverse strand, counting down.
AAAATAACTTTCCGCTAAGGAAGCAGAGGAGGCTTCACTGAGAAGGTACTTTTTTTTTTCTTGAGAAGGTACTATTTTGATAAAGACTGTAGAACAGATAGGTGGAAGTAGAAACACTGAAAAGTATTCTAGACAGAACAGTTTGGGGGAAAACACAGAAAGGAAAGGAAAGCATGGCATGTTCTCAGAGAACAGCGCATGGTCCAATCTGGCCAGGACAAAGGGCATAACGGGAAGCCACTGCCGCTGAGGTTAAACAAGCCAACTCAATCAGCAAGGGATCACAGATTCCTGGCCAGACTGGAAGTAATGCCCACAGGGACTGTGGATACAGTGAAGGTTGTAACAGGCCACGAGCGGGATCAGGTTGATACTGTAGAAGAAACGGAGTATAAGGTACAGAGCGAATGGATGCCCGGGACCTGGAGATAAGGGTCTAAACAAAGCTTTTGCCAAAGAATGGAGGGAGTGATGCCATGGAAGGGGAGACATGATGGGGACATGGAACGGGTAGATCTCAATGCTGAGAAAGAAGGAAGAGTCAGGGAGAAAGAACGTGCTTGTGCAGACCTGGAACAGTTGCCTGGGGAGAAGCAGATTTAAAAAAGAGATGAAACCAGAGAATCCAAAAGGGGTGGTCCACCTAGGGAGGAATCTTAAATAATCAACCACGGTCTCCTTCCTGCAGGGGGCTACATACAAATGGGAGCCACGCGGAGCTGACTTAACATTGGGATGAATTAAGGGGTGAGATTCTGGGTCTAGCTAAAGACTGTAATCAAGAAGGGACTCAGGCATGGGGCAGTACTTGAAGAAAAGAGACACTGGAAATAATAAAAAATGAGTGAGATGTGATAATATGGGGGTTCTCCCCGGGACCCAAACTAAGTCCACCAAATAGATAAGACAAGGCAAAAGCAGGCTGGGGTCACTAGCCTGTAATATGCACCATCTGTATCCTGGTCAGGGTTATGTTCATTTCACCCCCTAGAAAACAAAGCGAAGGCCAATAAAAGGATCTCCCTTCGACAGCAACCATTTTCCCCTCACAGATTCTGAGAGTAGGTGGCCAAAGTCGAAGATACAAAAGGTTAAGCTATGAGATCGGGAAATCAGGGGCAGGTGGAAATTTTCCAAGGGCCTTTTCTTGTTTGTTGTTTTTCTTTCACATCACATGTCAAGTAAAAAACAAAAATAAAAATAAAAATAAAAAAGGAGATTTCATCATCAGTGGACAAAAGAAAAATAAACTCCAACAACTTATAAGCCTTTTGCCGAACAATACGAGGAAGCACACAATAGCCTGACTTTGTCAAGTGTGGTCCTTCCGGGGAAAGGAAGAAACAAGGCAGACATGTAAAGATCAGGCCACGGACAACAAGCTCTGATCCCAAAGGGTAACTACATTCACAACCATTCTGTACAAACACACCATGTGCCCTTGAAGACCACCTAATATACCGCTGGCTCAACAGCAAAAGAAGAAAAATAAGGAGTGACGTTTGCTGTGAACACCAAGGAAACGTAACTCGCATCAAGCACCCATCTCTTCTGGATGGTGAGACTCAAGATCTTACTCCCAGCTCTGCAGGCCTCTGCTGAAGAGGGTCTGAGACGAACTGTACCACCCTCTGGTAAAAGTAAGTCAAGGTTAAGAGAGATCTGAAGCCAGATTATTAAAAACAAAAACAAAACAAGCAAAATACTGGAACACAGGCTGCTTGAATTTGAGAAAATCTAAGGCAGATGAGGGCATGATAGAGCCCTGTGCCCACCTTCCTAGCTTCATCTCACTCTCCTCCTATGCTGCCCTGGACCACAGCAAGCACCCAATAAAAATGTGTTAAATACACGCATAAATGCCCTCAAAACAACCCCGGCCTTTCCATTCCTTGAGGACATCAGATTCCCTCTTTGCTCTGGGTCCCTACAGTTTATTCTGTTTGAATATTCTCCCCCCACTTCACCATATCTTCTGCACCCCTATATAACTGTATAAATCAGCATAAAGAGATCAGCCGTGCCTATTAGATACCACTGCTGCCTCTGCTTCTCATGAACAGACTTGCCGTGGTTCCATGTTTCCATGAGTTGATTAACGGCTACCTCCCAACTAGTGACAGGTTCCAGGAAACCAAAGGGCGTGTCTATTCTGCTCACAACCGTGTTCCTCAGTTTCACTCAACAAATACTGAGAAAAGGAGGGAATGAAAGACGGACTTGTCAGTAACATCAGCAGAACAGCCTGCATGGATAACATCACTTCTTCAGAGACTCTGTTCCCACTGTAACCACAATCGTAGAGATCTATATGACCAGAAACGGACACCTCACCGTTATAAAAGAAATCCCTTTGCTCCCCAGTGATTTTGAGAGACCGAGTCAGCTTACCATGTATGGAACAGCAGCAGAAACTGGGAGCTACCACCTATAGCCATCACATTAATAAAAAATATAAAGGTACATGATATACTGTATGTTGGGAACTATACAGAGAAAATGAGAATCCTACTGTTTTCTTGGGGGAAATTGACCCTGGTGCAGCCATTATGGGGGAAAAAAAATTGGCAAAACCTCATGAAATTGAGTCTGAAAATGTACTATAACCAAGCACCCCACTCTTAGCTACAAACTCTGAGCAAACTTTTGCCAAACCTTAAGAACAATCGTACAGGGATGCCTGGATGGCTCAGTCAGTTGAGCGTCTGCCTTTGGCTCAGGTCATGATCCCAGGGTCCTGGGATCAAGGCCTGCATCAGGCTCCTCGCTCGGCAGGGAGCCTGCTTCTCCCTCTGCCTGCTGCTCTGCCTAGTTGTGCTCACTCTCTCTCTCTCTCTGATGAATAAATAAAATCCTAAAAAAAAAAAAAAAGAACAATCATACAAAGATGTTAATCATAACTAGGTTTGTGGGAGGAGGGAGTTGGAGGTAGCTTTAAGGTGTATTAGCAGGTAAATAAATCCATGGAATGCAATGGATACACACTTCGGAATACCCTGCAATGTCACTAACAGTAAACTTCTAGATCTTTAAAAGACTGTGCTGGTCATATTAACAAATGTAAATTAATGTAATTGCTCAAACCCATTAGCAATAGTAAAGGACACTCTGGGCACAGAGTGTGTCTCAGAGATGCTGTAGGAGTCCTAATCATTAAACGCTCTTTAAGCATTACTTATGTATATGACTCAATGTATCTCACACATGTTAGATCAGTTTTGAAATGTATAGAATTTTTTCTCACCTGTAAAAAAAATAATAATACCAAAATCTCGGAGCCACTCAAAGTAAATGATGTAACCTACTCAAAGAATGTCTAATACAACCTGAACCCTCAACAGATGTCATCTATGTATTATACGGCTCATAATAAAATTATTGCTTCATTTGGGGACCAAAGAAAGACTATGCTGGGCCATAATAATAGCAAAAAAGGCAAAGAAACAGGAGCAGGTCCATAGCACAGTCCCATAATCTACAGACACAAGAGCAAAGTAAACAAGAATGAGCTGTGCAAAGTCAGATGGCTTGGGTTTGAATCCTGGCTCAGCAACTAATTCACCAGCTATGTAACCCTGGGAAAGTTACTTTCCCTGTGCTTACTTTCCTAATCTGTACATCAGGTAAGGTAATAGTCCCTGCCTCACAGAGTTTGTCGTGGCAATCACCGGAGTTAATACATTTAAAAGATTTGGAAGAGAGCTTCACATGTGAGAAGGGGACGATAAGTGTTGGGCATTATTATTATCTGAATTTATGTAAATTAAAATACTACAGAAGATTCCTACATATATAAGGACTCTTCCAAACACATGAGAGCAGGACTCTATGAGGTAGAAGGGAAACTGGAATGAGGATGAAGGATGAAGCAAATGAAAAAAATGGAAGAGACACAAAAATGATAACAAGAAATGTTCTGCAAGGACCAATAATGAAACCTGACCATCCTTGGAGTCATACCCTACATTTAGTCTAATGCATGTGATAGCCATAAGGAGGAAAGGGCAGAGATGTTCAAAGGAAATTCAACAGAGTGAAAGTCTTGAAACTCTTGGTTCCTAGGGGCCTGGAGCTACTGTAGTTCCCACCTTCATGGCTTCCAACCTTTCCTGGGATTTACTAACATATGGCAAACCACCTTTACTTGGCTTGTGTGAGCTAGTCTCTGTTTCCTATTACCTTACACTATTAACTAAGGAAGGTCCTCAGCAGGGAAAGATGATCAGACTTTCCCAGGGTTAACTCAAAAAAAAAAGATCTAAGAAAGTGGAGTGCCTGGGTGGTTCAGTCGGTTAAGTGTCTGACTCTTGATCTCAGCTCAGGTCTTGATTTCGGGGTCCTGAATTCAAGTCCTGTGTTGGGCTCCACGCTGGGTATGGAGCCTACTTGGAACAAACAAAGATTTCAGAAGGCAGAATCCAATAAAAGAAATGTTTTTCAACAATGTGGTTTACGCAGCAAATGAACAAGCTCCAAAGAGTAAGAGTCGCATCACTTTGGAGGTACAAGCAGAGTCTATGCAATCATTTATCCAGGGGCAAACTCTGGAGGGGAGGCTGAACTAGTGAACCTCCAAGGTTTTTCAGGAATGCATGATTCTAGAATTCACTACGCTCTTTCTGAACATAAAAAGCCTCCAACGCGCTAGAAACGGTACAGGAGCCACTTGTGATAAGAATGTCGGAAGAGGACTAGCACTTGCCTTATGGTCTGGACTGTTTCCTCCCTCTGGTACCGTACACCATGCTTGTTTCATGAGCTGGGACCTCGCTACAGTGTGCCACTTCAGTCCTACTGACTGTCCTAGGCAAAGCTGACAGAAGTCACCCTTCTGATTTGGCCACATACTTACTACTATCTTATTGGCTGTAGCAAAATGTTAGACTTACCTGACTTCTAAAGGAACACTCATGAAGTATTTATCATGTGGCAGCACTGACATATGTCATCTCCAGGAAACTTCCTAAAACTCAGAGAAATGGGGGCAGTATGTCCATTGTAAAAACAAGGAAAACACAGCTCAAAATGGGCCAGAGTTTGTCCAAGTTTCCAGAACTCGTAAGAACAGAACCACAACCTGAACCCAAGACATTTGCCAATAAATACACTACTTTTACAACACACCACACATACCTATTATGAATACAATCACATTTTGAAGTATCAAGCCCTAAAGCTAAATCCCTTGACCCTCTCCTCAGGAATCCAAATACACCCAGTTATCCAGATACCCCTTCTTTTTTGAGTCAACAGCCTACAAGCTCAACCTGTTCTAGGTCCAATCGTGTGAGCACTAAACAATCTCCAGTTACTCTCCTGTGTAGTTCGGGCTCTAGAATTCTCCTCCCTACCCAAGACCACAGCAGACAATCTGATACACGAAATGAGAAGAAATGGGATTAAGGGTAGTGGATACAGGGCTGACTCGAAATCAGGAGACAGATGTTCCCTACTCGAACAGCCATCCTGCTAGGAAAGTCTAGACAAGTCACTTTTGCTTCAGATCTTATCTTCTCCTGATAAAGTCAGGTGGTGAGAGGAACTCAACGGTCCTCAAACCTGGTTTCACAGACTCATAGGGAAAACTTCTATAAAGCATCAATGTGCAGACCCACTGACGGACAATTAAGTCAGAGTCTCTGAAGGGGGGAGAGCCCCACATTTATATTTTATAAAAGCTCTGCTCCCGATTTTAAGGTACAAGCCGGGTCGATGGCCCAGGTAATCCTCGAGACTTTCCAAGATTCTCTACCCCAAAGAATCAAAGAGTGAGACTGTTCAGGCCATAACCCCCAGATTGGGCTTCCTGAAGCTCCCACACTTGCACATTTCCAGCATCCTCTGTAATGCCAGCAGCTGAAGGAGAAACACGATCTCCTCTTGCCATAGTCCTGTGGTCACCAGCATCTGCAGTTTAGCAAACAACTATGAAAACAGCAGTTCTATAGTAAACACCCTAGTTCAGGAAAGAGAAATAAGAATTACAGCTAACCAAGACCTGGAGAAAAGGTAAACAGAGCAGTAAGAACTGCACAGTCCTACTCTGGACAGCTCTGCCTGGCTTCCATTTTGGAAATGTAAGCGTTAACAAACAAAGGCTTTGAAAAAGGGAGAAGGTGAGCCAGGCCTTGGAGGCTGGCAAGGAACGTGACGCACCGAAGAGAAGGAGACACAGTTTGGAGTAGGGACAGTATTTCAATCAGCCAGTGAGTCCCAAATTAAGGAAACTTGAGGAAATTGAGTTTGACAAGTCGACTGGGTTTTGGTTATTAAAGAACAAATGAAAATAACAAGTAACAATAAAAACAAAAGAAAAAACCCGCAAAAACTGCCAGAGTTGACCGTCAAAGCAGCTCCTTCAAGAGCTGAAGACAGAGAAGTTAAATGACATCGACAGTAACCAATAAGTTCCAGAGAAGCTTTTACAAAGGAAGAGCTGAAATGGTCTGTGGTCCATTTCATGAGGGGTTGACCCTGATAGCCCACTAGGGAGAGGCAGAAAGAAACAAATTCCAAAAAAACTACAAGCTCAATGCCACCTGCTACTTTCACTGGTTCATAAAGGGCCAGGTAAGATTTGAGTGGCAAAAGGAAGCCAGACCTGCAGCTCGCTTCAAATAATGAGACAATCCCAGCGTGCTTACTAAAGAGAGCTGTTCCTAGTCATTTCAGCGGTACCCCACAAACCTTTTTAAGGTAAGTACTGTGGACAGGGCTCTCCTGAGATTATTAAGCACAAAACACACGTGCAAGGTCACTACCTACGAACAGAGAATGAGAAAGTTTTTACCAAAAAAATGAAAGAACTGGGTGCAAAAATGAGAGACAACTCCTACTCCCCACCAGATGGGACACAGATGGAGCAAATGAAATCATTCATAAGAAGAGAGGCCTCGGGGCGCCTGGGTGGCTCAGTGGGTTAAGCCTCTGCCTTTGTATCAGGTCATGATCTCAGGGTCCTGGGATCGAGCCCCGCATCGGGCTCTCTGCTCGGCGGGGAGCCTGCTTCCTCCTCTCTCTCTGCCTGCCTCTCTGCCTACTTGTGATCTCTCTCTCTGTGTCAAATAAATAAATAAAATCTTAGGAAAAAGAAGAAGAAGAAGAAGAAGAAGAAGAAGAGAGGCATTTAAGGATGATGGAACTGATGGCAATCATGACACCTATTCCATATCACAATCGACCAGGGAATTCTTCATCCACTAACCCCAATGCGTGTGTGTGTCTTTGTGTGCATGTGTGATTTTCTCCACTTTGAGCTCTCAGATATTTCATGCCTTATCTTCCTCCTTTTTATGAAGTAAAATCCAGGAAGGTAAGGACTTTGGTCACTGCTTACTCTCAGACCTAAAACAGTGTCTGGGGCTCGTGATGGGTTCTCAAACACTGCTTGGCTAAATGAATGAATGAATTAGCCTTTCTCTTCTATAATGAATGTATGCTTGCATCTTTTCTTCCACAAAATCCTGAGAACAACCTAGCTCAGGGACAGCATATCTGTTTTCCTAGCTAGTATATAATCAAAGACGCAGGCACAACCTTTTGCTTTCAAGGTCAGAATTGAGACGCACTGCTAAAGTGATGAGACGATTTTGTCCATAACTGTTTTAATTTTTCAAAATTTGCCTCTATACCTTTGGTCTTTTCAAAATATGCATGCATAGATACAAAACCAAACACACACAGACACACAGAGATGATCTGTATCATTAGAAGAAAAATACAGCTCGATCCTATCAATGCAGTACGCCGAAAATATGTCATCCTTGTAGTTTTTGAAGTACTGAAATCATTCGGTTGTTCTTTTCAGAAGTAAAAAAGTGTCTGAGTTTCCAAAGACACAATTTCCAAGCTGGAACATTTTAATGAAGGGAGAAAAAGCATAGATTTAGAAGAGGTTGGAGGCCGATTTAAAGGCATATTTGGAAATTATGCATTGTATTTGCAGCATAAAGAATCTCTACTTAAAGTATATTCTTTATACACATGCTGACAAAATTAAGGGCACACCATCTTCTGCTGAATGAGAGCTTATCAGAAGTGCTGGTGTGAGCCATTGCCTTTTGTTCCCTGGAGAAAAGCTCAGGCATGAAGAATACGTTGATAATGAATCATCTTAAGCTTGCAAATTTAAAATTTAAGTCAGTAAGATTGATAAATTAAGGTTCTGATGGCAACACGATTCTTTCCTGTCATGCACATGGTAGAGCTATAACTGGAACACCTGTTTCCATCTTAAGGCTTGGGGAGGATTGATACAATGCTGAAATTCAGCATTGCTAATTAGGAATGTCAGCCAAAGAGCACTGAAGCCCTCGGTGTGCTGCCGAATCGAAATAGCAAAGAAAGGTAGGTTAAGATTCATGCTACCAATTTCTCCGTAGCCAGGGGGTGAACTAATAACACCCCTTCATATCTGTTGAGCATATACAATTTACAATTCACTTTCGCACGCAATTGCCATTTGAAGTAGAAGTCAGTGCAGGCCGATTCTGTCTATCCCTCCCATTTGGCGAGCAGGACAGGTGACCTAGCCCATGTCATGGGGCCCGTAAGTGACGAGGCCAGCCCCCAAGAGCAGGCCGGTACTTTCTCACTAGCCAATGCCACATTCAACTGCGGCTTCTCTAGGCAAGAACTCGCCCTCTGCTCTTTTGCTTGGCTTTCGTTGTTTTCAGTAACAAACAGGGAATGCCATTTATGTTGTCAGAATAATGGCAAATAAATGAACCATTACATGGAGCTCCAGGATGGAAACGGTGTCTTGCACTCTGAGCAAGTATCACATTTTCCTTTGTGTGTAGGTGTGTGGGTCCTCAAGGCATGGAAAATGAAGTTCAAGCAGTGAAAATCAAGTTCTGAGAGGAGCGATCACAAGCGTGCCTTCAGTGACCGGTCCCTCTGCCTCTACCCAGCCTTTGAAACAGAAGCGAAACTCATTCCTTACAGCGTTTTTTTGTCACCTCCCCAAGAGTTGTACAAAGAGACACATACCCCCCGCAGTGCATTCCTAAAGCAAGGAGGCCCTCGGAACCAACGGGAGCTCCACACAGCCGGCCGGCGCGCCCAGCCACGGAACACCTCAGCCTGGCAGACGGCAGCAGAAGTCTCTAGGCGTCTTGGCAGAGCAGTTTCCATAAAAAAGGGCTTCTATAAAAAATGCATACCCAGGGCTGGATTCTCAAGGTTAGAAATTCCCCACAGTGAAAGTATGAACTGAAGCCACGGCCACATCACAATCTGAGCAAAAATAGCAAAAGAAACCTACTTCGGGAAGCACCTCACTCAGCCTCATGCTACAGATGACAGAAAGTGTCCTGTTCCCCAGACCACCCATCTGTCACATTAATTTATGAACAGTGACAGTTGGTGCAACACACTATTCACTATCTAAGTATCACATTTGGGCCAGAAAGGTGGGAGGCGAGGGGGAGAGCAGTAAAGGAGAAGAGAGGCGGAGAGAGTTGAAAGAGGGGTTAAGGGAACACAAGAACGGGTGGCAAGGGAGAAAGAGTAAGGAGCACATTTCACTTTGCACAGTCACGCTGAGGCCAGACGTCAGGCTCCCTGCTCCCGCAGTCCCTCCATCAGACCCAGTGACTCACCCCCACGACCCATTCACTGAATACACTGTTCTTTCCTGACACTGTTCCCATTCACGGAAAGTCTCCTTTCCAAGACCCAGATGAAATGCATCTACAGGAAGCCTTGCCTAATGTCCCTGATCAGAAGCAGTATCTTATCTCTCTCAACCACTCCCAACAGGCTTTGCCGAGAGCTCTGTTACGATTCATTTCCCAGATTTTAAACGCCCCCCATCACATCATTAGTTTCTGAGCATGGAGAGCTTGGGAAAGTCTTGTTTGTCTCTATGATCCCCAAAGGCGTCTCTGTCAGTGGTTGAACAGACGAGGTTTTTAGTGGTATTTCATTAAGTGGAACTCAAAGTCAACTTCGAAAGCGCCTTCTAGTGCTGACGTTCTGGACTTTAAGTCTAGGCATCTCGTTTAATCATTTATTCAGTCATTCATCAAACAGCAACTTATGAAGCACCTATTACCCGCCATCCGTTGTGCTCAGACCCCTAAGAGCCCACGGGGCCCCCGGGAAGTGTGTCGTCAAGTCTGGGAGGAAGGCAGTGATCAAGTAATTGCACGTATACACAGTTAGAAAACGTGCTAAGGGCAGCAACAGATAGGCTCAGGAGGATCGGGGAGCATTCAGTGAACTCTGACGCCGCACCTGCCACCAGCCAGGTATCAGAGCACAGACAGAGGGGCCACAATACCAAGAAGATATAGGAAGGGCCCTAAATGATGACAAATGCAACTCTGCTGTAGTTTTATTTCCATTAAATACTTAAAAGGCATTACAAGAGAAGTGAATGTTCAACTTGAATCTGTATCTACGCTTCTAAATTATCTTCTGAGATCCAGATCCAGATCACAGATAGAGGTATAGGTCAGGGTAAAAAGTAGCTGCCTTATAGCTTTGAAAATCTGGGTTCTGCCCTTGCTCGAGAACATGCCAGTCGTTAACTCCAAACACCCCCATCAATAAAACAGAGACCGTAATCTCTGCTGTGACTAACAGACAGGGTCGGTGTAGAAGGACTGAATGACAATGGATTAGAAACACATCTGAAAAGTAAAAATTGTTTGTACATAAAAAATATGTCAACCCCAAAGTCTGATATAGACAAACATTCACACATATATTCACATATATCTGAAAATATATACAAACATGCACATATACTAGGATTTCTCATTACGCTACAATTTTTTTTTTCATCCCGGCAATTTTCAGTCATTCTGTTGCCTTAACTTACACAACATTTTCTCGGCAGGCAGAAACTGGGAGAGGTAGGAAAGAGGATGTCAGAGTCTTGCTGCCTGATTCCTCTGCCTACACCGGAATAAACAAAGGACAAAGGATCAAAGTCAAACCTCAAAGACCAAGTCACACTACTCAAGGAGGACACTGATTCACCTAACCTCTGGTCAAGTCAGTGTCCACAGCAGGGATCTAGAAAAACTCGGAGATTTCAATGACACCATGAATTAATACTGAGGGGAAACGGTAGCACAATTTTTACGAGCTGGCTTGTCAGCAACCACACAAGAATGCAAGATGTATACAACTGAAACAGCATATTTACATCTAGTTTCCTATATAAAGAAGGTTGACGTGAAATCCTAGACTGCATGTCTCTCCTCTATCAATCATAAAGAACGACAAGAAAATCCTAGAAGGAAATGCTGCCGCTTCACAAGCAGCAGTAAAATTATTTATTAATGATAACATTTAGTAAGTGCTTACCAAGTGCCTGGCACTATTAAAAGAACTTTCAATTTAATTCCTAACCTTCACAACAACCTAGGAAGTCAAAATTAGTACTCTCTTTTGTTTGGAGAGGAGAACACTGCAACTCAGAGAAGTTCATTAACTTGTCTGAGGCCACACAGCAGGCATTCACTGCCCACACTGCAGAGCTACCATTCATCTGGCACTAAGCTAGATGGCAAGGAAAGGTGATGAGGAGGGAAAAGGTCAAAGGGGAGCTATCTCTGACCCAGGAATGATTCCCACACTGATTCTACTCAAAGAATCTGCAGAGAAACTAAAACATGAACATAAATTACTAATTGGCCAAGGCAGAAAAACTTAAGTACCACGAGAAATGCATAGTTAAGTACCGCCTCAGTGTTTATGGGGTGGGGGGAGCGCAGATGAGAAGTCCAGGCATAAAAAATTACATAATTAACATGAATTACCTTCTTCACAACTTTATACATGTCAGCTGGACTTGATTCCTTCAGGACGAGCCTACAGGCTACACAGTCTCTGAGTTGGTTTTTCTAGTGGGTAATTCAGTAATACAGTTCACAGTAACTAGACTGGAAACTTCCTAAGGACAGGTCCTCTGTACTGTATCCTCAGTGCAGAGGACGTTATCCAGTACACAGTGCTCAAGAGACAGGTCAGTAAGTACTGAATGAATCAATGTGCTAATTTAAAAGTGAGCAAATGAAGGAATATAGAAACAGGTGTACACCATTAAGAAGTTCGGACTACACTGGAGTTCATGAACTCAGTTCCAACTGCTAATTGTCTCTGTCCCCAGGTGTAACTTTGCAAAGATGAGTGCCAAGGGACTTTTGCTAGACAGCAGGTGGGAGTTCTCTTAACTGAGAGACCACACTGGTGACCTAAATGGTCAATGATTTCAAGAATACCAAGAAGCAAAACATCAACTTTTGTTTTATCCCCCATCATGGCAGGAAGCACAGAATGAACCACAAAAGCTGCATTATCTAGAACTTTCTTGAGAGCTATAAAGCAACTCATTTGCAGAAGTTGTTGATTTTGTACATGGGGGCTGTTTGGCAAAATTGAGGAAGCGAACGATGGTTGACTTCCTGGAGTGACTCACGGCTGTAACCCCCTTTGGCAGTATTAATAGAACAGGGGGAAAATTTCCAGGAAACATCAATTACCACAACTACCAAAATAGAAAAGGCGGCTGGTGACTTAATCACTAAACTTTAGGGGAGACCACTCTCTTTCTTGATCAGAAAAAGGCAATGATAAATCAAACTAATACATTTGGAAACTAGTTAACAGCTGCCTCTCACACACTGCAGAGTTCGCTTTTAACTAAGATTTTGCTGTAGTGAAATGCTCATACCTACTCTGGCCTGGTTATCGCTGAACCAAGGTTCTAAGGTCACGACTAGACCTCCAAGAAATAGGTACACGTATGAAGTGATCCATTCATCCACTCCTTCCTTTCTTCCTTCCAATCTTGAATTAATAGGTATTTAATGGGCACCTACTACTATATTCCAGATTCATACTCCCTAAGAAACAAAGTGCCAAACAAAAAAAGGAACTAAAATAAATATATTTACTATAACATTTTTTAAAATAGGGGCGCCTGGGTGGCGCAGCTGGTTGAGCATTTGCTTCCAGCTCAGGTCATGATCCCAGGGTCTGGGATCCAGCCCCGCATCATGCCTCCCGTGGGGATCCTGCTTCTCCCTCTCCCTCTGTTGCTCCTCCTGCTTGTGCACCCAGTGCTCGCTCTCTCTCTCTCTCTAATAAACAAATAAAATCTTTTTAAAAATGTACTAAAATAGAATATTTCCATATTTCCATATAAAATGCTTGGAATAATATCTGGAACATAGTTAATACTACAGAAAACCTTCTTCTTTTTCTCATTATTATTATTATTACCCCAGTCGGTCCACGGTGGGGGTTTTTCATTAGTCTGCCGAGAACCAGACTCCGGTTGTACATGCTAACTGATCTCTGTCTGCTTACTCCCTTATCATGGTCACTGTGCTCTACCATCCTGACTGGAAGGATAACAACGGGCAATGTAGCTGGACCCTCTCTCTCTCATCCCAGCTGATTTGCCTCCAGGGCCTATTTAAATTAAATGGGTGTGACTCAGCAAACAGCCCACCCATCTCATCCTCACCTACCTCACACACATAAAAATCTTCTAACCACTTCCAAATATCCTCCCTGGGCCCCAAGTACTTCACAACACTGTTGTACTTACTGCAGAATGGGATTTAAGCAAGACGATATTTTGACAAGTGCCAATTATCAGCCGGTAATAAACATGCTCCCAGTTTCTTCGACACGCTACCTCTCCAAAAAGCTGTACCCATGAAAGCCCTCACTATGTCCTCTAAAAGAAAAGCACTGGAAGCAACACATGACTGGGAATATGGCAACAGATAAATAGATTCTGGAATAGCTTCTCTAAGAACTATAATGTCACTGCTTAATATGATGAGGAAAATTCTTATTCTGTAATATTAAATAGAAAAATTAAAAAGTCTCTCTTCTTGATTACACATTACAAAAACTACAAATGCATATGACCAAAGAATAAATCAGTTCGTAGAAAATGGAATTGTATCATGGGAGACAGGATTATGAGCATATTTTTTAAAATGAATTTGTTTTCTTGTTCTTATGAAATAACATGCGCCCATTTTTAAATGTATGGAAAATCTTCAAATTTACCTGCGTTCGCAAAGAAAAACACATCCAGGGAGGATTTTTCTGACTGAAATATATTCGAAAACTTCAAGTGTGTAACAAATTATCCTAATAGCAGGAACTTTTCCTTCTGAAGGATACACAAGTACTCCCCAAATCATATCCAGGCATTACTTAGCATGTCAGTCAGACACAGACACCGGAACGGAAGCTCTCACATCCTCCCAGATCCATTTAGCCTGAAGCCTACCGAAGAAGTCATGTGCCTCAGTCGCATTCAGCAGCAGCATCAAGTGCTATTTAGGAAAGTTGCTAACTTCAAAGAGCATCATCTTAATTTCTAATTATGACCATGGGAGCAGCTATAGAAATGGCTGAATTCCAAGGAGTTTATATCCTGACCTCACACGGGTTCCAGGCTCCAGGCTGAAAGGCTGAGAGAGTCTACCTTTCCCTCCTCTGATCACCCCTTTCCCACCTGGGAGACCTAGAACTCCCCACCGGCCCATGTACCTCGTCTCATACCCCTCCCATGGTCACGGGCCTCCACTGCCGCTGGCCACCCCCACGATCCCAGCCCACCTCGCTCTCCCCATCCCTCACCCTTTAGCCAACTGTACCGTTCCAGCCTTCAGGACCCACTTTCCCTTTGTCTATCCAGGCCTAAACATATAGGACCTTTTTCAAAATCCCTATTGAACTTAAAGTCTTGATTATTTTCCAATCAGTGCATTATTTTTGAAATTTCACCAAAAGTACTTCCAAGGCTTTCATATATAATTTCCAAATCTTAAGTTTCTGTTATTGATTTTCCCCCCCCCCAAGGCAATTGATAGTAGTGGAGAAATACTGGGCCCCAAGCACATACAGGCTTAAAAGAAAATTGATTATATATAGATGGTACCAACAATAAACAGGCGTTATTTATGAAGTGCACACACACTTCTCAAGTAACAACAGCTCTGTCCCTTGCTACGGTCACAACCAGGGATCGGGCAGGGGATCGGGGATCAAACCTGTGAGACACTGTTATAAGCACCTCCTGGACAGGGAACTGAAACTCTGTCTCTGTGTACTGACCTCCAAAACACTAGTACCTCCAGTGCTCTTAGCCTCGAGTTTCTTCATCTAAAACGGAAAGCATTCCAACAGGTCATCTGAACTGACCGTCAGCAGGGACCTTCCAAGATCCTACTACGCTCCCTTGGGTCTGGAGTCCGGATCCCTTCACTCTGCCGTTGGCACCACGATTTGGCTAAGTAAGGGATACCAGGGGAACTCAACTCTGGATACTTCGGCTCAGTCATCTACAAAATGGGAGTAGTAAACCCTGCCATTTACCTAACAAAATGCCATTTACCTAGCACAAAAAAAAAGGAGTTCTAAAGATCAAATAAAATAACAGCTGTGAATGGGTACTACGCATGTAGAGTGTCCCAGAATATTATGGAAATGTATTTACTCCTGTCATTATTAAATCAGGTTTGGGGACAGAGGAAGTCTTGGGAGTACAGGCCAGGGGGAATACTACTCTAGAAGAAGCCTGTAGAGAGGAAGGAGTTTAATAAATGCACTTCAAGACAGCAGCACATCTTTCTGTCTCCTCTGCCAGCAGGAAAGCTCTAGAGAAGTAGGTGGCTGAACGAGGTACTTGAGTGCCCGGAGCCTCCCCAGAGGCAGGCACAAAATGGAAGCAAAATTAGAAAGCCCATTCTGGTTGTTGCACTTGTTCCCCTTAACTGACTTAATAACCAAAGCAGCCAAACTTCAGAAAGTGCCATCAGTGAGAACATTACTTCCAGCATCCCTAATAATGTAGAGTATGTCTATGGTTTATAAGTTACTAAAAGGTCGGAGAAAACTATATGAAGATCTAAGGGGGAGGGAGGGAATGAAAAATATATATATATATTTAAGCATTATTTGCTCCAAAAAAGATCACAGGTATTAGTTTGTATTTCCTTATTTACTTTTTAACCCTCTGAGGGACAAAAACATTGTAGTAACACCTTGTATTTGTATTAGCGTGTGTCTCCCAGCAGCAAGAAATACTGTACAGAGATTATTTACTTAAACTTCACCTTATCACTGAGTAGTGAGCAATGGGTCATAATCAGGAAATCATGTTAGTTGGAAAGAAAAAAAAATCCCTTAAGATAGAGAAAATTTCATGGTGGGGGGGGGAATAACAACTCATCAACTTTGATGAGTTCAGGGAAGTCAAAAAATAACCCAGAGGAGGCAATTAAGTCTCCCCTCTCCCATGACTTACAAAGTGTAGTCTGCCTGAAATGATCTACCATCATTGACCTCTCCATGTGTGAATCTTTCCCTTCCCTCAAAGTCAAGCACAAAAGCTCCCTTCCCCTAGGCTAGTGTAGACTTCAGCCTTCATCTTTCCAGTCACATTAAATTATCCATTCCTCTGAGTCTTTATATTTTAATTCTACCCTAACTGCAGTGTTTAACAAATTGCACTTCTTCTGGAACTTTGTTGTGTACATGTCTTTGATCCCATACTAAACTGGGGTATTTGAAGTGAGGAACTAGGATTCAGTCTTTTGTGAACATTTCTTTCTAACACAAGTCTTAAAGGACACAGGGAAATCTACCCATGTTCTTTCCCTAGGACTAAATCTTGGAAACAAGAGTATTCGATTGGATGATTTGTGGGACCCTTTCCAGCTATAAATTCCAGATATGACACTGCAAAGGACTTTATGGCATTTTCTAACTCAATCTCATTGAACAAGGGGCTCCAGGTGAGAAAAGGATGTGTCCAAGTAGAACTAAGTTGCTTAAGTCCAGCCCAGTGCTTCTTGGCCTCAATATAGTACCTTTCTAAATTGCTGAAAGTCCAAGAATTGACTCAGTTTATTTCCCTAAACTTCAAGCTAGGATCTCTGGATACATCAACCTAACAGACAACAAGGAAATATTAGCTTAAATAACCATTACTCTGAACATCACAATGCTGGCCAAGGGCTCTTCACCAGGGCTGAACTTGCTGTCTGGCAACATTTTGATAAAATTAAAATAGAAGGCAAATGCTGACCCTAGCCTAGCGCTTTTCAAACTGTATAAAGCAGCTTGTTAAAAGGTCATAAAATCAATTTACTGGACCTCCAAAAGTATTTTTAAAAACTGAAGCAGAACAGAAAACATCAGCGTGCATCACGTCAAGTGAGAGCCTACACTAAGTGACGTTTTCTTTCATATTTTTATATATATGGATGTGTGTGTGCATGCGTGCACGTGTGCAATTATCAATGTAAAATTTATTTCTTACTTCCACTTGTCTCAAAAAAAGTTTGAGAGCTACTACCCTAGACCAAAGTCTGTAGCAATAAATATTATTAGCTACAGAGCTGACTGCCACATAGGTAACAAGAAGGGCGGGCAAAAGCAGGTCTTGTACAACTAATAAGAGCACCTCTAGATTTTGCATTCCTCTTTCTTGGAAGGGCAACCCAGATCTCAACTGAAAATACTAGGCCCAATAAAGAGCCACCACCTCCCTTCCAGATGTCTACTCACGCTTGGGACTATGGAGTCCCGTATAGGGAACAAGGCTTCTTTGGTCTCTGCCCACCCTTTGCTTCTTTCCCCCTCTTTGTAAATCAAAAAAAAAAAAAAAAAAAAAAAAATTACCAAAAGAGAGAGGAAGGAGAGCAAAGAAAAGTTTCCATTTTAGAGGGGTTTTGTTTGTTCACTTATTTCTTTTTCTTTCTTTCCTTCATTATAAGAAGAGACCCAGGCCAGCCTATAGGCGATACCACATAGGACTCATGGCCCTGGGCACTTTCAACAGACCTTCAGAATATTTTTTCTTTCTACTTCCCTGGCTGGGTGGCCGGGTTTGAGTAATTTTCTCTTTCTCCTGGGGTTGGTTGCTAAGAGACACACTATTACTTCTCTTTCTCTTATGACCCGATTACTGTGATCAGCAAAGACAGCACACAGGCAACACCCCGACATGGCTCACACAAGATCGCTGGGCCTGGTTACAAAACGACGGGCTCTCTTAACCCTCTCATAGCCATCAGACCAAGATTTCCCAAGTCCTTTTTTAAGAAGGGTCTAAGGATTCTCCCAGCTTCCTTTACAATGGTGGTCGTGACAGATGAACTATATCCACCATCATAGAGGCCAGTATTCACACTGAAATGCATTTGAACAAAGCTTTCATGCCATCTCTGTAATGTGTGTGTGTGTGTGTGTGTGTGTGTGTGTGTGTGTGTATTTCACAGGTAATAAAAAGACAAAAAAAAAAAAAAAGTTGTGAGTTAATCTCAGCTTGGATAAGGATGGAAAAGGCTGCTAAAAAGGCTTCCTAGCCAGGGTCTTCCAGTATACCATTCTTTCTCGAGCATACACGGCCAAAGTAAAGTACACATCTTGGTTATCTCTAATTCAACATAGCTCTTGGCATAGATGTTTGTTGAATAAATAAATGATTAGTGTCCAGATTAAGGTCTTCTTCCCATCCCTTGAGGCTCCTACCCACCCCACCCCATGCACACATTTCAGCAAAAGGATAATAAATACTTACATGTTTCTTTTTACCCTCAAAACTGACCAGGAATTTTTTTTTTCAGATTTTTTTTCAGATTTATTTGAGAGAGAAAGAGAGAGAGAGCACAAGCAGGCAGAGGGGGAGGGAGAAGCAGACTCCCCACTGACCAGGGAGCCCAACATGGGGCTCAATCCCATGACCCATGATCACTTCCTGAGCCGAAGGCTGACACCCAACCAACTAAGCCACCCAGGTGCCCCAGCAGACCAGGATTTTGTTGTTGTTGTTGTTAGTAAATGTAAGAAAGTAACAAAAGGTTCTGGATCTTTAGCCAGCGTATGGGCCCTAGTTTATATCTCCCTCACACCACCTGGAAGATTCAGGAAGCCAGCCAGATATTCATTCATGTATGTATTTTACCCTCCTCCCCACCACAAGGTTAACCTGGAAAACTTTTAACACTTTTCTTATCACAAGGCCAAGTTCACATATCATCTATGGCATATGTCCAAAGACATCATGCCCCCAAATCCCCCATAAGTGATACCTAGAATTTTATCATTAGAACTTCATGCCTTCAGCTTAAGCTTATGATTTATATTAAAAATGAAAGTCCTGGCGCGCCTGGGTGGCTCAGTGGGTTAAAGCCTCTGCTTTTCGGCTCAGGTCATGGTCCCAGGGTCCTGGGATCGAGCCCCGCGTCGGGCTCTCTGCTCCTTGGAGAGCCTGCTTCCTCCTCTCTGCCTGCCTGCCTCTCTTGCCTACTTGTGATCTCTGTCTGTCAAATAAATAAATAAAATCTTTTAAAAAAATGGAAGTCCTTCTAGCAAGGTTCCACTTGGCATACTATCAAGAATACAGATTTCTCTTTCTGACTGAGGTATAGAGAGAGAGAGGGAGGTAAGACAGATAATGATACAGATGAAGGCAAATCTCAGTGGGTACACATCTAATGGATATTTCCCATATACAGTCTGTGAGTCAACATATAAAATAGAAACACAGAAAGATTATGAAATTTGGATTTAGAGACGGCTGGATTCAAAGCAAAGATTTGTTAATGATTAGCCACAGGACATCAGGCCAGTTACTTATAATTTCCCTGAGCCTCAATTTTATTATTTGAACACTGGAAATATTTGTAGCAAATTTCAAATGATGCTATAAAGATGATTTATCAGACACGCAGCATATACTAGGAACAAATAAAATGTTAGCTCCCTCACGGACTGCATGTACTTAAGAACATCAATTTTTACTTTGCTGTGGTGTACGGAAAAGAACATTTGAGGTTATTAGCCTACAATGAGAGAGCCAAGAGGGCACGGAGGTGACAGAGGAACACACTGAAGGCATTCAGAAATGGAGCGCCGATGGCCCATTTCAAAGCCTAACTAAATTTACAATATTCCATGGGAACAATTTTAGCCCATGCCCTTCAGGAATAACCAATTTTATGCAATTTTGGTAGCTGAATCATACTTTCATATAATTTTAGAGCAGGAAGGAAGTGAAGAGACAATACTGTTCAATCTCATTGTTTTACAATTGAGGAACCCAACCTAGGGTGGTTCGGTGATATGTGTAAGCCATAACGTGCCGCAAAAGTATCTTTCCCGTGGACACACTTCCATCCAGTTGGCTTGTATCATGTGTGCAGATTGCCTTCTTGATTGGCTGCCATCTCCTTTCAGTGTGGTCAAGGTAAAATTACTTTTATTCTGGTAGGTCCTTTTGTTCTCCCATTTCAGTGGAGTCTCCATGCACAGTTCTGAGCTTGTATTCAGAACAAAGTCAAACTTTGCAATAGATCCTAGCTACTAACTAGGAATCATGGTTCTTTATACTCAGTCTGGGGAAAAAATAACAGTTGCTATGACAGTTGGGTTTATTTCTGAAAACAGGATGTTTGAAGGGCACTTCAAGCATAGTGCCCAGCTTCTAACTCTGAGGTTTTTGCCCTGAAATTCCCTCTATGGCTCTAGCTTTGTCCTTCCTCTACTTCCAGCAAAATGCCCAGTTAATACCCTGGTTTATTAGCAACAAGTGTCCTGGCCATTGTTCCAGAGAAGAAAAATTCCTTGGCAGCCCCTAATATGGGCACAGGTCCTAAGATGTCTCTTTTCTCAACCTTGGAACAATACTGTTTTCCAGAATAAGAGGTAATTCCCAATGACAATTTCAGTGTAGAATGGACAATGTTTTCATACAGGTTAATTTTTATCTGGGCTATATCCAGTAGAAAGCAAAATACACGTGATAAAGTACCTCGGAATAGTATAGATTCACCACTAACAAAAACACAACGCCTCAAGTAACCCAATCTTTAAAGAGAAATACAGCTGAAGCCCTCCAAAACAATAAAATCACTTGAAATTTAAAAAAAAAAAAAAAAAAACAACCCTTAATTATGGTTGACAGGGTTCAATTAATTGAAAGAAAAAGGCCACGATAAATAAAATCTATACCCAAAAAACATCTAAACTGGGATGGGGGGAGGCCTCTGAGTCACAAGTGCTGGTATAAAAGGGCTTTCAATTTTATTGAACTTGACTTTGAATCATGCCTGTGCCTTCTCAGCTTGGCACAGAAAGATATTTAGAAGTTTCTAGGAGATGATCTTGTCAGTGCTTCCTCTCCAGATGTCTACGAATATTCAATCAACCTGCCTCTGTAACTCTGTGTGTTCTTTACATTGTGATCAAACACAGGGACTCGTAAGTGACAAAGGGGAGTATAACTGTGGAACGACCTGCTGCCACTTCATCACCTGAACTGTACAGAAGAAATCTGAAGAGCTTTGCTCACTTTTCCAATGAGTCTATGCCCGAAGCACACTGTACTTAAGTAGGGTAGCGTGTGCCTGTGACACCCAAATAAATCAGTGGCACAAGCAGAAGAAAAGTAGATTATCCTTCTTAAGAAAAAAAGAGGGACGCCTGGGTGGCTGAGTCGGTTAAGCGTCTGCCTCCGGCTCAGGTCATGACTCCAAGTCCTGGGATCAAGTCCTGCAGAGTCCCGCATCGGGCTCCCTGCTGAGCAGGGAGTCTGCTTCTCCCTCTGCCCCTCCCCTCTTTCATCCTCTCTCTCTCTCAAATAAATAAATAAAACCTTTAAAAAAAAAAAAAGGAAGTAAGCATAAAGATTAAGGAGCTGCAAAACAACTTAAACCCGTGAGCAAGGTACACCAGGAAGAGCTGTTGCCAAGAACATAGAGGTGATTGTGATAATTTTCTTAATATCCATAGTTTTGCTCTTACGACCGGCTATCCCACACTCTAGCTTTTCCAATTGGTTCCCTCAAAATTTAGACTTGCTCGGATTCCAAGAACTCTAGTTTATTTCTCCAACTGTGCTATTTGTCCTCCTCAAACTACTTCATGGAATCACAGGAATGATCTCAATTCATTTGTGGCCTTACTACCTTCCAAGACCCTGTATTCTTTTCCATGTATAGTAAAGGAAAAATCGTATTTTTAAGAAATATACACATGATTTTTTTAAAGGTCACCATGAAAATACCACAGTATTAGCACATATATATATCATATATACATACATAAATTAGTCAATATACATATACACATCAGTATTTTATTCCAATAGAACAGTGCTACAAGTGAGCCTAACGGTGCTATCAATCATAATGGCAATTCTTGGTTCCTGCATCTTTGTTGAGGACAAGGGATCCTCTTGGGAGAATTTTGTCATTCTCCATCTGCATTCAATGGCTTCGCGTTCAGTTCTGGGTCCCGAAAGTCGAGGCTTCCCAGGATAGGCTGGATACAAATAATTAAAACTGGTAGAAGGTACACACTTCCAGTTACAAGATACGTAAAGTCCTGGGGTTGTAATGTATAGCATGGCGACCACAGTTAATAATACAGTTTTGGATATCTGACATGTACTAAGAGATTAGATCTTAAAAGTTCTCCTCATGGGGCGCCTGGGTGGCTCACTGGGTTAAGTCTCTGCCTTCTGCTCAGGTCATGATCTCAGGGTCCTGGGATCGAGTCCCACGTCGGGCTCTCTGCTCCGCAGGGAGACTGCTTCCCCCTCTCTCTGCCTGCCTCTCTGCCTACTTGTGATCTTTCTCTCTGTCAAATAAATAAATAAAATCTTTTTAAAAAAAAAGTTCTCCTCACAAGAAAAGAAGAGAAACCAGTGTGCCTACACAGTGTGATGAAGGGATGGACAGTAACTAAACTTGCTCTGCTGATCGTTTCACAGTAGAAACCTACATCAAACCATTCTGTTGTACACCTAAAACTAACATGATGCTATATGCCAATTAGATCTCAATGTAAAAAAAAAAAAATGTTTTTTAAAGTTTTACAAACACTGCAGTGGAACTGTCCAGCTTGAAGGAAGAGAGTAGAAGGAGAAGAGAGAGCAATCACGATCTTAAAGGCATGAAGGGCTCATCGGGAAGGTACTACAAGCTTGAATGGCAGAACTAGGACCAAAAATAGATTTGAGGGGCAGCAGGTTCCACGTAAGTATGGGGAAATACCTTTCTAATCTAAAGGTAATGCAGGTGACACTATAAATTACATCTCTTCCCACCTCCACTGGGTATTCAAGCTAAAGCAAACTTAAGACTGCCTAAGAGGACGTGTCTGAACCAGGGGATTTTTATGAAGGCTATGTCCGTCCAGGGAGCTTGAGAGCTGTTATTTTAGGTTTGCTGGTGTTGTTTGGATATAGAACCCTCATATCTCTTATTAAATTTGTGAGGAGATATTTTAAGCTTTACTCCCTCTGCAAAAGGGAATTTCTCCACTATATTTTCCAAAGTATTATTATATTTAAAATATCAGGATTTTTTTGGGCAGGGGACGCCCGGATGGCTGAGTTGGTTAAGTGTCTGACTCTTGATTTCAGTTCAGATCATGATCTTCGGGTCCTGGGATGAGGCCTTGGATCAGGCTGTGGGCTTAGAGGGGAGTCTGCTTAAGGATTCTCACTCTCCCTCTGTCCCCCTTCCTCCACACACATTTTCTCTCTCTCTCTTTTTCCCCCACCACAAATAAATAAATGTTTGAAAGCGTCAGTTTCTGTATATTTAATCCGAACTGAGCCACCTTAATCAACTTTGTAACTCTCATTTATTCAATAAGTATTCATTAAATGCTTCCTCTGTGCCTGGACCGTGTTAGGCATTGTGAATTTAATGCTGACCAGCACAGAGTTCCTGTTCACAAAGCCAAACTGTCTAACTGACAAGGTAACTCTGACATTACCTCACCAGAGTAAGTCCTTGTTTGGTTTGTCCCTTTGCTCTTCCCTATTCCTTTCCCAGAGATTTATAATGCAAAAGTGGTAAAGGGGGAGATCCCATTTAATGAGGACTGGGTCACAATCAAGCAGGTGTGACCAAAAGTTGTTTTTCTGTTATTATTGTTTTTCTTGGAGGGCAGATGCTTATAGCTTTAAGTAACTAAGTAAACTCTGTGGCAAGAGATTATAAAGGTGTAAAACTAAAAGATATGGTCGCATTTTCTGAAGGCAGATTTCAAATCAAAGTAAAGGTAAACTTGCAAAACAGATCAGAGCTGTTCAAAGGCAGAAGAGGGAATTTCCGTTTCCTGCACTAGAAATATCCAAGGAAAGCTGGAGCGATAGCCTAGGAAAGATGGGGTATCAGATGATCAGTATCAGGTATGAGACTGGCCTACCTCAGTCGTTCCTGAAATTTGAGAAGTGTTTCCCCAAAATGGTGCCAGTCCCAGACCAATTCCATTAGAATATCTATCTGAGAGTGAGGCCCAAGTCTTGGTATTTTTTGGAGGTGCCAGGTGACCGTTAAGTATAGTGAGGGTAGAGAACCATCAAGGGATGGTGCCCCCCACAATAGGGTACTGGCTACATTCTAGGAAGTGTGCAGACTAAAGCAAAAAGGAAGGCATACTGGCATACCCTTTTCCACCCAAGCAAGGTCTTCAAGGAGAAGAGCAAATGAGCTACAACACTAGTTTGTAATAAGTCCAAGGATGTGCTCATGAGGAAAAAAGGCTAGAACTATCAAGAACACACTGGATGGAGACAGAGAAAAGGGGACATCCACCATTTTGAGAGATTCCAGAGATCACTATGGCTCTGTGTGGAATAATTGTATTGAGTAAGAGATGGATTTTAGGTTGCTAGGAGTACTTGTTTTTTTCTTTTTCTTTCATTTATTCATTCATTTATATATTCATTCTTCATTCATTCATTCTTCCTTTCTTTAACCAGAAAATTCCTAGTTACATTCTTACCTCTACCAAAGCTACACTCAGGTTAATGAGGTGTTTAGAAAATTCACTGGGATTTTGGGAAGACTGGCAGGAGAGACCACTTAGCAAAATTCTTCTAGCAAGGGAAAAGCTGTGGCTTTTGGTACTGAACAAAGTACTACGAAAGGCATAAAAGCAAGAGACAGGCATATTAAATAAGCTCAGGGCCCCCACTGAATGTCTATGATTTCCAAGTACCATAATATGCTAACACTAGAAAACAGCCTATTTTTAGTACTTGAGGTTGTTTTTTAATATCACCATGCTTTTGAACCTTGTTTTGTTTATTTTTTTTCCTAGTATAGCTTTTCTGTTCCTTCAAAATTACTGAGGATTATTGACCAAGATTCCCCACAGCAAAAGAGAACAATAGTAAGGTTGGCAGGACCTGGGAAAGGAAGGTCCACCTCTACCCTTCAGTGGCCTAGAGGAAGAGAAAGGTAAATGGGGAATAGAAAGGTAAATGCATTGGTCAAGGCCAGAGTGAAAGCTGGCATTAGCCCCAAGAGAAAAATGCAGAAGTTCTGATTCTCAGCCCTTATTGCAAACCACCAGCCATTCTCACTTCCCCTGCCAACAGAGTTGACTTTTGCCAGTGAGGGAAGAACGAGTTTCACAAACAATTATCTCACTAAGAAATCAGGGTGGGGTACTAAGGGACCATAACCATGTCACATCGCTTTTTGACTCAAAGATCACTGTCAGGCTTGAGAAAGAAATTGATTTGTTCCTTCAACATTTTAATAGACCAGTTTATAAGAATAAAGTCAAGTGGGTAATTGTTGGTTGGACTTATGTAGCTGACCCTTCTGTCCAGGAGTACAACAAGCTTCAGAGAGTAGAGAGAGGCAAAGTTGACCTGAATGGTTAACTTGCAAAATATGAAAGCTGCCATCAGAGCCACCACAAATTAGCCAGGGCAGAAAAGCAAAAGGGGATTCTCTGCAGCTATTAATTGCCATATTACCATTATTATCATTACATAATACAGTACCATATGGGGAGCACTAAATAGTGTGCTTTCCAAAAAGACTATGGCCAACTGGGTTAGGCAATGGCCTCCTTGCATCAAAACCTATTGCTCCTTGAGGCTCGCATAGCTGCCTTGATTAGACACAGTGGCGGGCTCCAGTTGAAGGGACGAGTCTTCTTTTTTGAAGGGAGGTAGAATAGAGTAATTGCCAGATGTTTGCAATTTTAGCTATAAAAAGATGGCTGCTTTCCATTCCTGAGTATGTTGAATCTTTTTTTTTTTTCCTTTCTACCCAAGCTATTGTGGTTCACTAAAATAGGCCACTGCACGAATGAATCATCATTCAAAACTGCAATAATGGAAGCAGAACAAATACGACATTTGAAATTCACATATAAGAGAAATAAGTAAAAATGTATGGGTAATAGTTCTATGCTAAGCAACAGAAAACATGCTGCCGTATAAAGAACCTGATGTGGGTTCAGAAGAAGTATTCTTGAATATCCTCTCTACCTGTGAGAACAGGTACAAGCAATCTCATCACAGAGATTTGATCTCCTCAGCTACCAAATGGGGTCACTATTCCAGCCTCCGGGTCACTATCCCTGCTCTGCATCCCTCTCAGGGGAACGAACTCATGCCTCAGCCATCCACATACCACACCTGGCATTTGCAGTACCCAGAGGAGATTTGCAAATATATATGGTATGAAGGTATATCAAAATCATATAACATGATATAATTGCATACATGGTGTACATTGTATTGTATAAGCATTTATTTTCTGGTATTAGAAACACCATCATCACCACCATGAAATACTCAGCTCTCTCTTCACACAGTGCCTCTTAACTCTGGCAAGAGAAAAATGGAAATTTGGCTCTTATTTAAGCAGCACCAATATGACTGGCATGAGACACTGGTGACCTCTTAGACAAGGGGTGTTATCTTTCTTAATGAGTGAGTTAAGCATCTCTTTGAGGGTCTGAGGACATATGGACCCCTTCCCTGAAAAAGACATACATACATACAAAAGGACCAAGTATAAATACAACTTCAGGAGACTGGTGAAATCCCAAGTATAAATCCCAGGGATGAATTGGACCCAAGATAAAAATTCCTAACTAAGGAGTTCCTAATTAATTCCTAATTATTTTTTTCTCTGATAATATAATTAATAACATCTCTAAGCTCTTTCTGCATCATTTGATATTTTGGAAAACAAAAGATTTTAAAATTTAATAAAAATCATTATTTTAAATATTTTGCTTTGTATTCTGTTGACATTATCTATAATGATAGTGCAATAATATGAAAGCTCCTTCTTAAAGAGACCACAAATACGAATCTTTTTTTTTTTTTTTACAACATACTTCAAGTAAAGTCTCTGAGAAACTTGTTCTACAAATTCAAAACAGGACATACCAAAACATCATCATTCTAGTGGGGACAAACTAAGACAAGCCTATCCTAATACATCTCTATAGAACAAAAAAGGATAAAGTAAGGTTATTTTCTCTTTTTTTAATTAATTTAGGTAAGAGCGAGAGAACGTGAGCAGTGGGGGAGGGGGGAGAGAATCCCAAGCACTCCACGCTGAACACAAAGCCCAAAGCAGGGCTCGATTTCATGACCCTGAGACCATGACCTGAGCCAAAATCAAGAGTCCAGTGCTTCGCCAACTGCACCACCCAAGTGCCCTGAAAGCTAAGTTTATTTTCAAAAACAGCTAGCAAGAGTTACATCCGGACAATAATGATTTTAAAAAATCTATGGGTGAAAAACTATGGATTATGACTCCCAGATCTAATAGTCATGCTGTAATTTTAATAACAGCGGCAATAACAATGGCGGCTTCTGTTGGGTTAGCTATTACTTTGTACGATACTCCATCAACACATTCACTGGATTTTTGAAAACAACTCTTTGAGATACATATTTTTTAAAGATATATACATTTTTTTTAAAGTCAGAATAAATTGAGAGATCTTAAGTAGCTACTTAACCTAAGTAGCCCATGTTTCTAGAGAATTGAGATAAACTCAAACTTGAACCCAGGTCTATCTGATGCTGGAGTCTCCACCCTTCAGCACAGCCTGTCCGGAGTCTTTCCTCTAGCAGCCTTCCAGCCCTGTCCTGCCCCCAAGTAAACTCTTCTTTCCAAGTCCTCCAAGAAAACAGCCAGAGGGCCACTTCACAGAATTTACAGCTCTTTACTCTTAGTTAACTTGTTCTTTCCATATGTCAAGTTTCTAATACAAATATAACCCACTGAAGGACAAGGATGTGTTTGTACTCTTTTCCGATCACTTACAGAGCCCCATTCAATAAAATGCCATTAAGTGTTCCAAAAGTGTCCCTGCTGGAGGAACCAGAATAAATGCAGAAGGTGAGGTGCGACAAAGTAAAAGCCATTACTGGGGACCATTTGAAATGGGCATGTAGAACACTCCAAGGTCAAATGGCGATATTTCCAGATATACATCATGTATTGGCCATCTTTCCTAGTAAATAATTTTAACAAAGGAAGCACCAATAAGCTCCAAATAGCTACATATCTAATATGTCATATATCAGATATCAAATAGCTACCAAATAGCTATTACATATCTGACATATACGTCTATCAATAACAAAACCAGCAAATTTAAATGTCATTTAAATTTCATTTTAATGCCAATAAGACTACCAGTCATATCTAACAAGTTTAGGGAAGATGACATAATTCACCTGAATTAATGGAGATTTCAAAGGGTTATTCAAAAGCTCTCTGAAATGTCTTCTTAGTAATGACTTCTTGAGATTACTTTGGCTGTTTTATACTTCCATATTTATCCTATACACACCCATGCACAGGTAATTTTTGCATGTTATTTGGACGAATTCAAATTTCTAACAGCTGTGAATGGTAATGACTGGGGAAAATTACAGTGGTAAGTTTTTCTTCTTTTAATACAAAATATGAATAGCATTAACACTAGCTGCAGTGTAGTGCTAAGGAAAAGTTCTATATGTGGAATTAGGAGACAAGGTTTCAAGTCCCAGCTTTGCCTAATGCTGGTTGTTTGTATTATATTCTCTGAAGATTGAGGGTGATGATACCCACCTTTTACAGTGCAGCTAAAAAATTAGGTTAATAATAAAGCAGAGTAGCTTTCAGATGAAATAGGCTAATAAACCTACTAAAAAAGTTTTTCCCATCATTATGACAATGTTCTGCCAAAGAAATTGTTTTGTGGTAGTAATAATCAATGACTATTATACAGTGGTTATGTATATTAGTAATATTTTACCTAAGGCAAAGAATTAAAATTTGGTAACATGTGGCTTCTACATTTATAAGCCTCGCTTGTGGGTCCTCTGAATCTTAGATTTTTCATTTGCCTTTAGGAACTATAATAATGTAGGAACCATAAAAATGTTAACTACATTGGTGGTGACTGAACTACAATATTACGTGGGAAAGGAATTTAAATCCATTCACACACAGGCATACACACACACACACACACACACACACATCTTTAAAGTGGCAAGTTGTAATGAATATTTCATAATAAAGTCCTTCTTTCATCGCTTCCTGTTTTCTCAGGATCATCCAAAATGCAGGTAAGTAAGAAAGGAACACATAACCACAAAAAGATTTCAAGTTTCCTTACTTCACACATTTGTTTGCCTAGGTATATAAGGCTGGTCTGACCTAATTTGGGGAGTGCTTGCTTTATTCTTCTTGTCTGTCTCATCATCTTATCTATACAGATATACTGCATTCTCAACCATGATAGACACTTGGTGGAAATGGCATGTCTTTCCTGCCAGGACCAGGCAGAGGCTTCTTGTCCACGGTGTGATAAGGTCAGTTTCCTTTTTTTTCTTGGTGCTTCCTCCTCTTGGCTACTCAACTTCCTGGAGCTATTCCTACAGCTATGTTTTAGAGCATGCTAGAATCTCAGTCTACTCAGGATGAAGTTCCTTGGCTCCTACTACAAAAGGGACTTCCAGAAGTCCAGATTCACTGCTTAAAGACACCAGCTAAAGGCTGCCAAAATTACAAGGATGAGAATGGGGATCCTTCTCGGCTTTTGCATGTTATTCCCTTTGTTTGCTGTTCACCACCCTTTACTATGTGGCACACAACTCACCCATTCTCCAAAACTCCGCTCAGATGTCCCCTCCTCGGTGAAGCTCTCTCCTACAACATATCCTTGCTATTCTCTTACGGCATTTAGTTTTCAGAACTTTATGGAGATATGGTGCCTATTCTAGGTCTATCCCATGTAACGAGCCATCTACTCCCTTTGAGATTAGCAACATATAAAGCAAAGAACAGACAGCAATGGAGAATACGGGTGGTCAAAGTGCTAGAAAGCTTAAGGTGTCACATCTCAGGGACCTGTACTCTTCTGTCCGTGGAGCTGTGCTCAGCCTTCCATTCTCCAGCTACAATAAATTTAAGAAAAAATGATAAAAATACAGTACCGTGATATATTTTTTTTTCTCTTTTGCAGCTCCTAGGGTCAACCATTGTTCCAGGGTATGATTTCCTTATATGGTATATTTGCCCAAAGGCTCAGGTGTCAGATTTATTTTTATTATATCCATAATGAATCCATTTATAGATGATTAACATAGGCCTATCATGACCCAAAATCAGATGAGGTTTCAGGCATCGCTACCTGAAATAACACAATACCAAACGCTCCATAGTGCAGAAGCCTCGGCATTGCTAAAGCATTCTAGAAGAAAAAAAATTTTTTTAAATCTTTCTTCTGTTTTTGGGTCCCAATTAAAATTCCTTGAGACAACATATGCAGAAAACTCCATTATGATGAAAGCACACAGGGAAAAGCACAGCAAGGTGAAGAATGATTTGAGTCCCTGAACCTCTCCATTGTTCACATGATGAAAGATACTTAACACTTCAAAAGCCATGTCATTAACTAAGAAGACTGTGTGTACCCACAGGACCTGAAGAGGATTCAACAGACATTAAAACACCATTCCCTGGAGTTACTGAAATAAATGAATGGTTTCCAAACTTTGGTTGAGCCTCAATCTGAACTCTCTGGATAGTTTTGTTTTGTTTTGGTGCTGATGGCTTGAAATTCTAAATCTGTAGTAGTGACATGAGCTCCAGGGTTCGTGTGTTTTTTTCTTAAAAAAAAAAAAAAGTTTCCCAGGGGCACATGGGGGGCTCAGTTGGTTCAGCATCCAACACTTGGTTTGGGCTCAGGTCATGATCTCAGGGTTGTAGAACTGAGCCACCGCATTGGGCCCCTCGCTCAGCAGGGAGTCTGCTTGAAGATTCTCTCTCCCCTTTTGCCCCTCCCTCCGCTTTCTCTCTCTCTCAAATAAATAAATAAATCTTAAAAAAATGTTCCCCAAGTCTTGGTGAAGACTAGTCAGCTTTGAAAACCTCTGGTTTAAGCCATACATTATAACAGTAATCATTAAAGTATGGTGCAGACAATTTGCTGTCCATGTATGATGGCACTTGAGAAGGAGAAGAAGACATTTGGAAATCCATATATATGATGTAGTTCTTATCATTAAACTTTTATTTTGGAATTTAGACTCATAGAGCTGTAAAAACTGCTTAGATGCCCATGTACCACGCATCCAGCTTCTTCCAATGGTAACATCTGACATGGTAGAATACAATATGGAAACCAGGAAACAGACATTATTATTTTATTGTTAGCTAGCCCTTACTCTGTTTTCACCATTTTTTGACCTGCATTCACTTGTGTGTCTATCTAGTTCTATGCAATTTCATCTCATGTACGGATTAATGCAACTACCACTACAACCAAGATACAGAACTGCTCCACCAACACGAGAAGACTCCCTGTTGCTTTTTCTTGGTATGAACACCCACTCCCTGCCCCACTCCATCCCTCATTTCTGTTCCCTAGCAACCATGAATCTGTTCTCCATCTCTAGAGTTTTGTCATCTCAAGAATGTCTTATAAATGGAATCATACAGTATATGTAACCTTTTGAGACTGACTTCTCTTTTCATTAAGCATTACATCCTTGAGGTCAATCCAGGTTGCTGCACATATCAAGAGTTCGTTCTTTTTTATTGATAAATAGCATTACTGCATTGTTTGGATGTACCAGAGTTTGTTGAAATATTTACCCACTGAAGGACATTTGGATTGCTTTTAGTATCTTGTCATTATGAAAAAAAGTTGCCATGAACATTTCAGGTACAAGTTTCTGGGTGAACATAACTTTTCATGTCTCTGAACTGAATTTCTAGGAGTGCAACTGCTGAATCATATGGTTGATAGATGTTGGGGAAAAAGCTGCCAAAAAGTTTTACAGAGTGGTCATACCATTTAGCACAGTCTAGTGTATGAGTGATCCAGTTCCTCCACATCACTACCAGCATTTTTTTTATTTTAGTTATCCTAATAGTTGCGTAGTGATATTTTATTATATTTCTGTATTTACTTTTATTTTGAAAAAGAAATTAAGCTTTGTTTAGATTTAAAATATGGAGTGATGATAATATTATACATTTATAGACTTTAAAAATAAAGAAGATTAAAGAACACCTCACTACAGAACATAGCATTTTTCACCATTTTTGAAGTCCTCTACCTTATTAAGGAATTTACTTCCACAGATAATTATGCTGACAGGTTACAAAATGAAAGAAGTTTTGTTAACAATCCATGAACTTCTCTTTGTTCTAAAACACCTAATCCACTCTGTCCACATAAATGAATTCTATTGCTGGAGCTTCTAAACAAGTCATCCAAAACACATCAGTGACACAGAACTGTGGTTTCTGTGGAAGGGATCCAGAGGATCAAAGCTCAGCTGGACCACAGACTTCTCTGTAATATTGAACGAGGCCCCTGACCTCTGAGCCTCTAAAACTGGAGAAACCACCCTTACCTTCAATTCACCAATTCTGTTTGTTATTTACAGCACTCCTAAGGCAAAGGCCTGACACCTCCCAGAAAAATAGTGAAATAACTATCCTCATGTAGGAAATGAAAGGGTTGCATGAGATAATTTGCAAGATTTATCCTGGTTCTAGAATTTTATAGTTTATGTAATATTGAGGCACTGTGATTCCCATCATCACTACTTGAAGTTAATAATCTATATCAGTATATATTAATACCTTTATTAGTAATAATTAGAATCATATTACTATGCATGTATTAGTCTTATAATATTAGTATTGTAATTTAGGATAATTAGTATAGTATGTATAAGATTATGAAATGCATTTATTAAATAAATGCTATTTTTTTAAAATATTACTTAAGATGAATAAAAACAGTTAATTATTTTTATTATAGGAAGAAGCACATTCCATGAGGGCAGGAATTAATCTCTGGTTTATTCATTGCCATTAATTCAGCCCCTAGAAGAGAGCCTGATACAAAAATCTGTTCTAAGGAAACAACTGTTGAATAAGCACACCACAGCAATTCCTTAGAGTTGTAAGGTATTTTCTGGTTTATAAAACATTTTCATACTCATTATTATATCTGATGCTCAAATAATCTTGTCAGGTAATTAACATCATCAGCTAATTTGATAAAGTAAGGAAAATGTCATCATCAAGGTCAGGTGGTGAACCTGAATACCCCAACTCCTGAATCAGCATGAACCTTGGCTCTCTGGAGTATCAATAAGGCCTGTGAATATTTGGTATAATCTAACATCCCCCACAGAACTACAAATTCTTTTCCCTTCAGAAAGATGTGATGTGAAGATCAAATTAATACAATTATTATCTGACCCTTTAATGAATGAACAGCTTGTCCTTTTCTTTCCCCCCTGAGGCTCTGAAAATTAAAACTCATGTACAGCACTCCACAGTGATAGATGAGGCTCAACACACTTAGCCCGGACCAGAAAAGGAGCATGCCAGTCAAACCCGAGTGTCATTAGAGCTCCTGATGTTTCCGTGACTTTGTGACTGTCCTCATGACAACCCATGCATAATTATAACAAACGTCTAAGAAGCTGCAATTGCTCTCATGTGGTTGCTGGCAACTTAATGGGACTGTCAGGATTATGGAAAGAAGATGCCCACCATTTGTACCTGCAAAGTCACAGGTCGGATTCACCTTTCACGGTGGGGGACAGAAACTACAGGACTCCAGAGACAAGCTAGCAAACTGTGAGTCTAAATATTTAGATATGATTGTTTGGAGTTCACAATCAGTCCTCCCACATTTTCTGCCACCTACTCTTCTAAGTTTCACCAAAAAAAGAAAGTTTACTAACGATAAGAAAAGAAGCAGCACCAAATTGGCCTTTTTAAACACAAAAATGGTGGAGAAAGTCCATGCTATGTTATTTAACTGTATTGCCACTGGTGGTCATCTGTTTCCCTCACATGTTAGCTTCTGTTGAGAAAGTAAGTATGTCCAACCAAACCAGTGTCATATCACTAACAGCTACTTCTCTACCAAGTATCAATAATCCAGGACTCATCGATTCCTAGGAGCCAATCTGTAACAATGCAGATGCAGTGGAATGCGCACGTTTGGGAAACCCGGGCTTGGATCCCAGTTCAGCCCCAAACCCTTGGATTAACTTGGGAAGCCATTCCTCTCCCTCTTATTCTGAGCTGTCATATCTGACAAATGGAAGAACTAGAACACATGACCTTCAAACTCTTTTCTAGTTCTGCTGCTCACAAAGACTTTGTGATTAATGCATGAAGAACGGTTCTGTCATGAAAGCAGAAATGAAGGAAGAGTGGCTGTCATCTCCACCATGGGGGATTCCATTGTTGGTGATGGCATTTTGTTTCAGCTACTACGTCTACTCCAGATTAGCAAACTGCCTATACCTATTCCCCCCCTCCTCAAAATGGATGAATAACCTTGGGGGAGCAGAAAGCATGGAGATCTAGTCACAAATTTCCAGGTTTTAGGACTCTCATTGAATTCATTTCACCTACTCTGATTGGATTTTTCAAGTCTAGGTGAACCAATGTAGGCAGAGCTTGAAAGCAGAGGTCTTACATATATTATCTAGAAGTATATAAGGTAATATATGTAGAAATAGGTTGTAAGAAGAGCAACCATTTTGAAACCAATCCCAGAAAAATCATGTAATAATAAAGTAGCAGAGTTAGAGGAAAGGAAACTGTCTATCCCAATATCCAATAAATAGAACCCTTTAACATCAGTAAGAACCCTAGACATGGAAAGTAGAAGCTGGCTCTATTATTTTACTAGCTACAGGGTTACTGAATAAGTTATTTCACTTCTGGTAGTTTACCACTCAGTGAAATGGCAATAACATCTGTTCTACCTAACTCATAGAGTTAGAATCACCTATGGAGAATGAAATGACGGTGAATATGGAAGTGTAGGAGAAACTGTAAAGGGCTATACAAACACAAAGGACTTCTACTGAAACAGTTCCCTTGATTTCATACCCTAGGCAGTGAATTTTTCAAAAATTTCATATAAGGGCGCCTGGGTGGCTCAGTGGGTTAAACCGCTGCCTTCAGCTCAGGTCATGATCTCAGGGTCCTGGGATCGAGTCCCACATCGGGCTCTCTGCTCAGCGGGGAGCCTGCTTCTCTCTCTCTCTCTCTCTCTCTCTCTGCCTACTTGTGATCTCTGTCAAATAAATAAATAAAATCTTTAAAAAAAATTCATATAAAAAAATATTTTTCAAAGGAACTTCAGAAAATGAAGAAAGTAAATTTCAGTTCACAAGGCAACCCCAAATTTACAAACTTACAAATGATTCTGCATGATAATCTATTAAAATTATCATATTTCATTCAGCCAGAGTACGAAAAGAGAAAAAAAGATTTCGTGTGTGTATGTGTGTGTGTGCACGTGCATGCATGTGTATGTGTATGTATATTTCCAATTCCCAGAGCTGTCACGACAGGAACATTTCAGAACCATCTCAAGAGAATAATGTATTAGTAAAGTAGGAAAGTTCACTTACTTTCGTATCTACCAAGAACAGAAAAAGATCTATACCCTGGTTCTGCCATCAAAGTCTAAGGCTTTGTGTTTTTGGTTTGGTTTTGTTTTTGCAAATTTAGAGAAGATTATAGAATTATTATATTATAGAATACAGAACATTACTGGCTAGTACTTAAAGACCAGGAAAAAAATTACCTTATTGTCCTCACCAGCCAAAAATAGAGGATGATGAGACAAAAAACATACATACATAGCAAACATCCCACACACAAAAAAAGGGCATTTAGCAGTATAACTTTGTAAGCATGCAAAATAATAAAAAATATATATGGGCTCATAAGCTTAACGTACTATAAACACAAGAAGGCATTTAGAAATGCAGGGTTAGGGGCACCTGGGTGGCTCAGTGGGTTAAGCTTCTACCTTCAGCTCAGGTCATGATCTCAGGGTCCTGGGATCGAGCTCCATGTCTGGCTCTCTGCTCAGCGGGGAGCCTGCTTCTCCCTCTCCCTCTGCCTGCCTCTCTGCCTACTTGTGATCTCTCTCTGTCAAATAAATAAATAACGTCTTTAAAAAAAAAGAAAAGAAAAGAAAAGAAATTCAGGGTTACTCAAAGAGGACTGAGAAGCTAGATATAAGTCGTTAAAGAAGATCCCCAGAAAGTCTGAGAATAATAGTAGCAAGAAACGGGGATCTGAAGGCCTAAAGAGCAACTAACCGGGAAAAACAACAAAGCCCTTTAGAGAAAGGTTATTAGCAGAATACCTTTTAAAAGGAATTTATGACACTTGGGCTCCCAGCTGACTCAGTCAGCAGAGCCTGTGACTCCTGATCTCGGGGTTTTGAGTTCGAGCCCCACGTTGGGTGTAAAGATTACTTAAATAAAAAAAAAAAACATATATTGTTTTAAAAAAGAGAGAAAACTCATGACATATGGGATCCCATAAATATAAGCTGATGTGCAGAACATGTGGGTACTTAGCCACTCTCAGTCAGAATACAAAAATGAGAAAGCAAACCCCAGACACTGCAGACATAACACGAAGGTAAGAAATGGCATCGAAAACTTCCAGGTAGCAGTGGTTCCATCACTCCTGGACTAAAAAGCTCAAGGAATGGAGGGGAGGAGGATAAAAGTAATTCAATCACAAAGCCTAACACCTAACAGGTAGCTGTGAAGCCGGGATCTGTGCCTGAATAGGTAGGTTTTTATCGCTTCGGCTTAACCATTATTCCCAACATTGCAGAGAACCTACTAGGGGGTAGGTATCCTGTCCGTGTCCCTGGGAGCAAAGGAGTGAGTCAGGCAGCCCCTGCCTCCACAAACTCCAAGCCTACCTGTGTCCAAGGACACAGGCTCATTTACAAGGAAGTGCATTGGAAGGCACGTTGTGATAAGGATTCTATGAGGTGGATGAAGAGGTTATGGCACAGTGAGAAAGAGGCCTCACTAGAATATACTCCCAGACTCTGTGTAACTCTGGACTCAGATACAGGGGACCCAAGTTCAGCCCTGACCAGGCCGTGCACCTCTGAGCACTTCTACCTTCTGCCCTGCACTTCTCACATTTCCACCAGAAAAGGAGAGACTGTATGCTTTCTATTAATTCTAATTTGCTGTCTTTGCAGTTAAGCTTCTTAGACATCAGGCTCTGAACTAAGCTGTGAATGACAAGACTCTAGGGGCAAGAAACTAAGGGAGAGTATGTACTAAAGGCAAAGAACAGGTGAGCTAGGGCACAAGATCCCGGCATCTTCAGTTCACCCTGTGCGTAAAAACTGTGTTACCTACTGTCTGGGGATTTCACTAAGGGTTCAGAGCATTCTAAATGGACCTGGGGGTGGGGGAAAGGAAAAGGAAAACAGATATGAACTTTAAAAATGTATAAAAATATAAACAAAAAATAACATAAATCACAAAAGTGTTTAGAGTAACAGAGAATGTACTAACATTTAAATTAAATAGAGAGTAAAGCAAATCTCACACTTCCAACCAATATCATGTCATAATACAGAGCAGATGAAGAGATGCAGCTTCATTTAAAAACAAAGTCTGAATATCCATGAACCTTTCCCCATATTTATCTTTAAAATGTATATATGCAAGGGAAATTTCTTCTTTCACGTATTCAAAAAAGGTTATATTAAAAAAGAGAGAGAGAGATTGGCAGAATTGCAAGAAAGAATCAAGACTTCAGAAATTAAATGAGACTGAGTTGCTTCAAATGAGGATGCCATATTCCAAACTGTTTATTGCAAGAGAAGAATTACTGAGCAGAGCACTCACCCATCCAGCCATCCGCCATCCATCCAAATATATACATACAGAAGAACATACAGACATACATTTGACCATACACAATCATTCCTACTAAAAACACAGTAGCATAATAGGAGCCAAGAGGAACATAAGGACGAGTGAGAAACCATGTCTTGTTGCTTAAATGGGGAAACAAAGCTTACATTCTTATAAGGAAGTACCACCATCACAGGGGGCCTGGGAGCCAGAACTGCCAGGAAGAGAAGGGCAAGCAGGAGAGCACCTGGGTGAGGACAACAGACTTGCTTCAGAAATGTAGGAGCCACAAAACCATAGAGAAGGTCACCTCTCCTCCCTCAACTCCCATTTCCTATTTCCCATGTGAAAAAAACACTCATCTCATAGGGTTGTATGAGAAGGCAGAGCGTTTTGCAGAGACCACACGTTGAATAGTGACAGAACAAGAGGAATAACCAAAAAACAGAACTGTGAGACTCGCAGAGTATGATTTATATGGAAACCCAGAGAAGGGAATGATAAACTCTGATCTAGGCCATGTCTGGCCATTTTGGAGAGGGCAACACCAGTAGGATGTTGACAGGTAACAAAAAGGGTGGGGGTGGGATGTTGCGAAAGAGCAAATGGTTGTGAGGGGCAGAGGTCTGAAGAGATGGCCAGCGTCCCCAGAGAAGTAGAGAGGCAGTAAGCAAACCTCACAGTGCACAGTGAAGTGAGCAGAGCATCTCAATAGCAAGAGTCACCCGAGGGGCCACACCACTCAACTCACAGCATTCAGAATGCAGGGGTCTGAAGGGAGATGGCTGCTTGATCCACCCCCCCTCAAATATACCATGTATTAGCCTACTTCATATGGGACCTGCCCCCCTACCCGTGATGGGGGTAGAGGCTGTCACACAATGAAGCCTTCTTCACATGCTTACTGCCTACTCCTTATTCTTTTCATATGAGAGGGAAGTCTATTTCAGATTTCCCAAAAAAAATTAGGGGACAAAATAAAAAGGAAGCAAATAAGGGAAAATGTTGAGAAAACAAATAAGGAAGCCAATATATGGCCCTTCCTGTCCTAGTGAGGAGGGATTCTCTTCCTAATCCTAGCCCCAGTCTGGCAACCACTAAAGCACCACCACGAAAGAAAAAAGAAAATCAGTTCCCCTAAGTCTTAGACTGACTGTGGAGATGCAGTCTCCTTCAAGACCAATAAAACTCAAGACACTGCCATGGAAATTAGTAGAGCACCCAGAGTGTCACTTCCTGTTTTTCCAGAATGGCTCTCTGATGGTCTCATTGCTGCCCTCTCTGGAAAAAGGATACCCAAAGATCCATGGCCCTAGCTCAAGAATGCGCATTGATCCCCAACTTCCCTACCACCTCCCTAAGCGTCCAGCGCCCCCCCCCCAAGCTGGATATCTGGAAGAGGCTTCTGACTCCTGAAGTCACTCGATTCTAATGATAACACCAATGGACGAGTGATGTATTTGCTGGGGGAAGGGAGAGGACTGGGAGGAAAAGAGAAAGACCGAACTATATACCACAGAGTGTAAAACAGTATCACAAAAACTTGCCAGAAGAAACACACGCATGTCACCCAAGAAGCAATAAGAAACATCAAAGCGAGGGGACTCTAAGGTCATTTTTTTAAAGTGGGGGTGGGGTAAGACAGAAAACACAGAAAGGGGGTGCTGAATCTCCTTTCACTGTCTCTCAGCTCTCCGCTCCCAGAAGTTTACCATTCCTCTGTTGTCAGTTACAAGTCATTGTTTCATGGATTGGGCTGAGCTGCTGACATTGATCAGTAAAAATACAGAAGCTCTTCAACCCAACAGTATGGCACTCTTCGTGCTGCCTATGATGTTCGGTGCCGGAAGGCGCACCCCCGCCCCCGACATGCTGAGCTCCCATGGCTGGTCCAACTCCTGCTTGATGAAAATTGAACATACTGCTGTTACCACCACTAGAACTAGGCTACGCTCACATTCAGCAAATGCAGATCTCACTGAGCTCTCCAGACAACTTTATCCTAGAGCAGCCTAGGGGAGTCTTAACAATTTTAGTCTTAACAATTCCAGGTGCCTTGTGAGGTTCACTTCTTAAGGGTTTCCCATCAGACCACTTCTTGGCAGCATGTGGAGACATGTGTCCAACAGCCAGGGGGAGGTGCAACTGGGTGACAGACACCTCTCTCTAGGACAATGGGATGGAGTGGAAGGTAAACACAGTGGAAGGGCACTAAGCTATGAATGAAAAGATCAGGGTTCTAGTTTTGGCTCTGGCCCTAACTCACTGTATAACCACAGCCATATAACCCCTAAGAGGTCTCGCTCTCTTTATCCCTAAAAGAAAGTTTGGCCTTGATAGCTTCTAGATATTTTTCAACCTTTGACAGTCTATTAACTATGATAAGCACACTGAATTCCTGAGCTACCTTTTCTGACACAACATAGTGCAGATAGGTGACTTTTCTCACACTGAACTCTCCCACACTCTGGGCACCCGACTCTGAAGACCCCCACTTACCTTCACCTCCAGGGTGTTTGTATGGGTTGTATTTTGGCTTTGGAGCAACTACCGGTGCAAACTTCTTGGGTGGTTGTTGTGTGGACACTGAAATGCTGGGGGTCCCAAAGGAATGGGTGGTCTCCATCCGTGCAGGCACATGGCCGAGGGGCTCACCAGTGCTTTTGGGTGGCAGCCAAGATGGGTGAGACATTGTTGGAATCTGGAACTAAAGAGAAATAAACAGAGTTGGTTTATGGAAGCCTGAAAATGCAGGCAACCTACCGCACTTCAACATTATATCCTCTGAATTCGTACTTGATGAAATCTTGACAGAGCTCTCTGAGGAGGAGGAAAGAGAAAGAGAAATGGTGAATGAGGGGAGGAAGAGAAGGATGAAACAGTGACTTTCAGTGGAGGAGAAGAAAATGGCACATTCCCCTCAGCCAATCTTGAACATCTCTTCTGAAAGTTACCTATTTAATGTCTAACTCTCGTCAGGAAATAGATATGGTAAGAAATGCTCCTTAACCTGAAGAAGTTTCTACGGTAGGAGAGTCTGATACCAGCCAGGTTGGAAGAAAGCATAAGTTTTATTAATAACCTATTGAAATGAATACCACATCAATTAAATCGTGATTAAGTTCTCTAAATGAGGTGATACTGCCTAAGTGAGATAAAAATAAGTAAAAAGTTTCTGGGGTGCACAACATGGTAAGATTACTTCCGGCAAGGGAGCAGAACTAAGACCTCATTAATGAGCTGCCCCTCGGACTGGACCCTGAGTGCTGAGCAGGGGCTGGCCTGAACCATGTCAGCATAGGTCAGAAAGTACACAGCACTCGTGTTTGGTGTGACTGGAGGGGATGAGGAAAAGCAGCTAGTAAGCAACTAAAACATGGGATGGAACCGAAGCACAGACAGGGAAACCTGAATTTACTGGGTCAACATCAAGGAAGCACCAACAGTTTATTCTCAAAACAAAGGCATAACCCGCGTGTGTCAGGATACTTGAAAATGATTCCTCTCGTGGGAACAGTTATGCTTCCCACCAAGGGGCATGTGCAATCTGGGGGGAGGGAAACCCTGGGGGCCACAGAGCCTGGACCCCTACTGGCACTTACTAGCCAAGGGCTAGGAATACCCTAACCCATAATGAACAGGTCGGCCGCACAGGACGAGCATCAGGAGCCTTGCTGAGTGAGTCTCAGAGGGAACATCTGTGAAAAACATAACCAGGAGCAGGCAGAGCAGCCCAGCCAAAGTGCTATTCTGATCAGATTACAATACAGCGTGTGAGGAAAAAGAAATGATGTCTTGCCTGTCAGGGTGAGCCAGTCACCCCTCCAGGCAGCCTGCAGGCTGGGGCTGAGCCTCCCAGACTGCTTGCTGACGAGGGCTCTCCAAGCCTGATTGCAACAGCTCTCCAGCACAGGGAGGCCCGGAAGGCACCCTGCACCGGCTCCCAGCCCCAAATCCACCCCGTAATTTATTAATTGAACTGAATTAATTGAGAGGGCTACATGATTACCTCCAGATGTCTGTAAAGACAAAGAATGCTGGAAATGCAGGAAAAAACAAAGGCCTTAGCACGCAGCAGGGTCACAGAGATGCAGGGTGACAGAGAGGGACAGGGCACCATGGAGGCGAAGGTGGCCTCAGAGGGAGCGGCGTGACCTTGAACAGTCCCCTCCCCACATCAGAGCCTTGGGGACCTCAACTCCCTTGAAATTAAGATAAAGCCCTGTTCTTAACTTGTGAGTTTTAGGACAATCGATGAGATAACACCTGTGAAGGGTTTTAGAAACAAAATTGTTGGAAGTGCAGTATTCGCAGTAAAAGAGGATGACAGGGATCAAAGAGGAAGGCTCTCAACTAGGAATCTGGAAGCTTCCGGCAGCGAACCCAGGGTGATAGGCTTTCACCTGGTTGCACGGCCCTGCTCTTCCTCTTCCTCCCTTGTCCCGTCTACACAGGCTACGCACAGACACTTGCTACACTGTGAGTTCCTTGAAAGGGCAAGAACCAGATCTAACATATTTCTAAAGCCACCATGAAGGCCCAGCACAAAACCAATAGAGAAAAACAGCCACGAATCTGGTTTACTCATGGCTCTTCACCCTGGTTGCGCATTCACAATCATCTGAGATTAAAAAAAAGAAAAAAAAATCCCATCTCTTAGGATTGAGAAACGCTAAACTTAGTTTTGTATAAGTATTTTTCTGTAATTGGGTCTCAGTCTTCTACTGAAAGGGGATGAAAATGTCTGTTCTGCTTTCAACATGACTAAAGTGAGCATAGGTCAGAACCAAGGAGCACAGAATAAAGATATGAAAACTTTAATGCACTCTGCACATGTGTAGCATAAATGTTATTTGTATATTTTAAAAACAGGTTAATATCACCCTTGCAACTTTTCTATAAACCTAAAGTAATTCCAAAATAGAAACTTAAAAAAATGGGTTAATATAGGATTCAGTGATTTCTAAAGCAAAAAGGCACATTTCCAGATCAATCCCACATTGCCAATTGACTGTAGAATCCTGGCTTTTTCAGATAAGCCATAGATATAAAAGAACAGGAAACTTCTGGGAAAGTTTAAAAAATGAAAATTTAAGCATCAATATGCAACTAGTTGACTCCAT
Organism: Mellivora capensis; assembly: GCA_004024625.1. Lineage (NCBI taxonomy): Eukaryota > Metazoa > Chordata > Mammalia > Carnivora > Mustelidae > Mellivora > Mellivora capensis. Next base: position 205,056 of record PISX010000444.1, on the reverse strand, counting down.
CATCTTTACAGTTACCCCCAATACCTCATATTACCCTGATGCTGCCTTCCCCATGAATACACCTCCAGCTCTACCTCCTGACAGTACCAGGGTCTGGTCACCCACCTGTTTACAGATGACCTCAAATGCAGCCCCCTTATACCATTCTTCTGTATGTCCACAGTGGTCCAGTGACACCATTCACAGGATTTGTAAAGAATCTTCCTGACCCTGCACTCTTGTTCATGCTGTGTCCACCATCTACATTACCATTTCAGTCCCTTCACTCTCTATCAAGCCCAATTTTTTTTTATCTTGACCCAGCTCAAATGTCTCTGATGCTGTGAATATTTCCCTCACATCCCTCCCACAAAAAAAAAAAAAAAAAAAAAAAAAAAAGAGTAGCTTAATTCCAGGCTCCTCTAGTACTTAGACCATAATTACAACATCCACATGGACTGACCCAGGAAGCTGGAAGCTTCTGAACAGTCTCACGAAATGAGCACAGTGTCTGGCTAGGAAGCCTCTAGAAAGCTATGTTATAGACAAAAGAGTAAGTGTATGAATGCCCATCTCTTTGGTTACTCTTCTCTCTTTAGAATCTCTGTATCTCCCTTCTTAGCCTCCACTGATACGGTCATCTCTTTTTCTCTCAATTTAGCAATGTGAAGAATCCTGTTAAGTTCCAGATATCAAACCATCTCTGCATTCCTAGAAAAAATCCTACTTAGTCACAGTTGCAATGTTTTGATATATTGATGAATTAAATATGCTCTTTTATAGAGAATTTTTGTACATAGAATCGTGAGTAAGATCATTCTATAGTGTTGTTTCTCTACTTGTGTTACTTCTCATCATTAGGTTTCATATGAGGGTTCTACATCCTTTTCTACTGTTCGGATTTGTTTAATAATGATGAGGTTGGAATTATCTGATCTTTAAAAGTTTATCAGAACTTACTGTAAAGTCATTTGGATGTGATACTTTCTTTAATAATCAATCTTAATCCTATTTCCAGTAATTTCTATGGTAGTTGAAGCCATTTTATGTCTCTTTTGAGGTCATTTTCATATTCTGCTGGAAATTCATCCATTTCTTCTAGGTTTGATCTCTCTCCGTTTCGATTTCACTACCTCTCAATTAAAATGATGTCTCATCTACTACGCATCATTTAGATCCTGAGCATCACTACTCACTGGTCCTTAAAGACATCATTCATGTTTTCTATCATCTAGATCAAGTTCTATACCCTTTCACTGCATGTCCACAACACCCAGAGTGCTGTACTCATCACACATCTCTGTCTCTCTGCTTGCCTGTATCCCAAACAAAACTCTTGGATCCTGAAGAGCAGAAGTAATTATCACTCTCAACTCCTAGGGCCTGATATGTAATAGACACTCACTAAAAATGTCTGTTAATTTAATGAATGAATAACTGTATTTGCCTGACACTAGGGCTCCAGATGAATCAGATTTTCATCCTGTACTGAGATGAATCAGATTGTCATCCCATATACAAGAAGCTTAAGGCCTACCTACAGAAGAGATATTTATATATGTGAAAAGAGAAAGAGAGCAATACAGAGCATACAAAAAGAACTGGGGTGTGTGTGATGGGAGCTAGCATAGGGAGGGGTGGCCCTTGACAAGGATTTTGAAAGCTGGCTGGTTTGCCTGGAAATGCTGTAAGCTTAAGGAAGAAACAAGGTCTTCTCGTGAAGCAGACCAGTTGTATTAAAATGAGGAACTCAAGGAGAATATTTGGGGAAAAGGTTCAGAAGATAAACTGACCTTGTTTTTTAAAGGTTTTATACACAGAAATAAGAAGCTAGAACTTTAATCTCTATACAATCATCTAACAAGAGTAAAAACTCTATATACGAAACATGAACCAGTTCAGGATGGATCCAAGGAAGGTGATAAACACAATGGCACAGACATACAGTCTCCACATCCCCAGTTCCCTAGTCTCAACTTTGCCAGGGTGACCTTTAACAAGAGAGGATACTCATTTGCAAAATGAATGTCTGTAAAGTCCCAATGAGCTCTAATATTCTATACTGCTTTCCTTCTCTGAACCCCAAATTACAGCCCTTTATTTTGATAAATGGGTCCGAGGAAACCTCACAAGTTTAGTGAACACATGAACTAGCACATGTCAGTTGGGGTTTCTCAGCTTCTCCAAGGACGACCAACATAAACACGAAGATAAGCAGTGGTGAGAGCTGGTTTTGCTGGACCAAAACTCAACCCTGCACTTACTTCCTCTGGTTCTAGGTCAGTTTCACTGTAAGCTCACAATCATTGCGAAAGCAAGAAGTGAAAGGGAAGATCTCCACAGAGGCTGTGAAAATACGCAAACACCATCACAAGAGAGGCAAACAAGAGAAATGGCCCCTGTCGAAGTGAAGGGAGGCTGAGAGATGGGCTCCCTAGGCACTGGACTTTCAGGAACTTTTGTCACACGCAAAGCAATGAAGAAGCACCTAAAAAGCTTCACTTATTATCCTCCCTCCATTGCTCTCTGTCTTCTCTTCCTAGCTGTTTAATGGATACAAAAACGCCATTGAAAATAAATAGCTAGGGTTTACTGAGGACTCACCATAGGTCAAGCAATTTTCTAACAGTCTTCACTATTATATGAGGTAGAGCTATCATTCTTCCCATTTAGCAAGGCAAGAAAGTAAGACTGCAAGAATTAAATAACTTGTTCAAAGATATGTGTGTGTGTGTGTGTGTGTGTGTAACTTGCTCAAATATATATATGTGTGTATGTATATATATATAAAATAACTTGCTCAAATATGCATATATTTGAGCAAGTTATTTAATATGTTTATATATACACACTAACAAATAGCAAAGCTGAAGTCTTCAACCCCAAATCCATGGTCTTCATCATGGCACTACCTTCCTGTTTGGAGGGGGAAAAAAAATCACAATCCAAAGTAAGTCACCCTTAGAAACAGTAGATTTTGCATGTGTGTCCATTCCTAGCTCCCAGATATTAGTTGACATCATGTCTCCTCTACTCTGTTCCACCAAATGATAACCATCATGAGCCACAGGATCATATACCAATGAAGCCAACAGTCCGACCAAACTCAAAGCACAATGGATCACAAACAGCCACAAAAGGCCAGATAGTGACCAAGACCCTTCCTCTGCAGATGAGACAACAGGACTACAGGTCAAGTGAGATTTAACACTAAAGAAAAAAAGCCACTCAACCTCTCTAAAGATATATGAAAGACAAGTCATTCTCAGCCACAAAAATAGAACTAACTAGTATTTGCTCAAGTTCTTCTTCTTTCCTAAAATCAGTATTGTACAGGTCTTTAAACATTTACGTAGGTCATCAAAATTTTAAAAACAACCAACCAGTCATCCATGGCACCATCTAACACCAAGTACTATAAGCTTTCAGTAGAAGTTTACAAGACTGTCTATACAACAAATTCATCTGCGGATCTTTATACGTCTGTTCTGATGGAAGGGTTGAAAATAACTGACTTAGAGCATTTATATTAATCTTTAAATCATGTTGCATTAGTCCCTAAATCTCCTTTGGCAATTAATCCAAAGCCTAGCTCTTGGTCAGTGTTTGCTGATAAATGAATGATACTGAGGGAAGAGACAAGTTTTAACATTCTATTTTAGTGGTAGGAAATTTGAGAAACTGAAGTGCTAAGTGAGTTAATGACCAGAAGTAGCTAATGGCAAACTCAAGTTCAGGATCCATGTCCCTTAGCAACATTTTCTTTCTTTCAACAAGCAATAGGGAACGTCCAGGTGGCTCAGTTGGCTAAGCATCTGCCTTTCGCTCAGGTCATGATCCCAAGGTCCTGGGATGGAACCCTGTGGTCAGGCTCCCTGCTCAGCGGGGAGCGTGCTTCTCCCTCTCCCACTGCCACTACCCCCACCCCACTGCCTCCCCCTCATGCTTGCAGTCTCTCTCTCTCTCAAATAAATAAATCATCAAAAATAAAACAAGCAATACAGATTTAAATGATACTTTTTCTATGACTTTGGAGGTGTTTCACCTTTACCCTTCTTTCCCCTTTACCTAAAAGTCAGCACCTTCCTACAATATCAAAACTGTTTTCTTTTTTTTTTTTAATTAACATATAATGTATTATTTGTTTCAGGGGACTGGTCTGTGATTCATCAGTCTTACACAATTCACAGCACTCCCCATAGCACATACCCTCCCCAACGTCCTTCCTGAATAATCTATTAAAATGGGACAATGTGCTTTCCTCTCTGGGCTACAGCTAATCATCCTTCTACAGCCCGGTATCCAGCTGGAAGATACCTGATGTTCTGAATTAGACCCAGTTTTCAGGCAGAGCTCTGCCACGAGCTTGCAAAGCACCCTTCCCTCTCTCTCTGAAAATGAGATAACTGGATTAGATGAGGTCTAACCCTGCTCACAAACTCTTCTGATTCCATGGAAGATCCTGACTGTAGAACAGGCCCCAAATGAGCCAAACCATGGAAATTCCAGATCATCTACGATTCTCCCCTCAGCTCATCAGTAAGAAAGCACAGCCCTCTTTTTTAATTATTCTTCTTTTTTTGTCACCTGCTTCCCTGACTCCTCAGTCCTCACCATTGCAGGAAGGAATCATAGATTGATCACAGAGATTACCAAGGTATCAATCAAGATTTATGATGCACAAGTAAATAAGTACTTAAGGCAAACCTTTTCTAAGCACTGTAGGTAAGTCTCTACCAGTGTAATTATGAAGCAGATATACTGTGGCATGTGATGGAAGCGTGGGAAGACAACGTTAAAGAATGAGGCAGGCTGGAAATTACACAAATTGTTAGCTGAACAGCAAATGTAATCACTCTTCCTCTGAAGCACCAGGTCAGAAGAGAGCTGGAAGGGCAAAACGGGATCTGCCATGGGCTGAAAATGTCAATGCATTCACTCAACTTCTCTCTACAGGCAACTTTGGCCCAGCACTGGCTAAGCGCCCCACTCTCTGCATGGACAGCTGGCATTCCTTGGAAGGGGTGACTACAGAACAACTCTGCGGAAATGCCAAACCTTTATATAGGCTATCGGAGACACAATTGGAAATACTGGAAAAAGCTCTGGACTTAAATGCGAGGACTCGGGTGTAATTTCTAGCTCAGCCACTAATTGACTCAATGATGGTTTTAGTCCGCTGACCTCCTTGAGCCTCGATGGCTCTCCCTCTCCATAAACAAACGATTAGATGCCTGCTGCCATTCCTTCTACCTCTCATGTTCCATGATTCCTCCCACAAGTCTGCAAGTGGAGTGAGCTGAGGTTTCTTACAAACCTGTCCAGACTCCCCTGAGTCCCACTGACCAGGGAGTGTAAAGTGAAAGGAGGCAGGACAGGAATCCACACATAAAATACCAACCCGCCTTGCAGAGAGTTAGTGTGAATGTCAACTAATGGCAAAGGCACAATTTTTATTGCTGGCAACACTGTGGGTGACAAGAACCTGCCCACCGCATGGTAGATCCGGGTAAACAAAGAAGCAGGAGGGAGGGAAGCATCCATCCAGACAAGTAAACATGTGCTTCTGATAAAAAAGTGAAGCAGGATAGAGATACGTGTCCACACTGAGTTTTCATCTCAGATTGAGAATGTCACCCAGCAAGGAAACATCAACCATGACAGGGAAAGACCAGGACACTCCGGAGAAGGTAAAAAAGAAGAATAGAACCAAACCAATTACTAACTGACTAATCTTTCTTTGCCACAACTCCCATCAGTCACAGGAAAATAGACATGGATGACAACAGCCAGGACCATGGCCAAGAGTCTAGCTGTGAGAAATCATAGGGACTGATTTGCTCGTTCTAATTCGAAAATTCAAAACCCAAGATTTAGAGAAGCTGGAGCAACTCTTCCAAGGTCACACAGCCCCTAATATGTATCAGAGGACACATTCAAATCTAGTTGTTCTGCCTCCAAAAAGTGGTCGCAGTAGAAAAGTTTCACGAAGCAAGTCTGTAAGTCTATTGATTATTAGATGATAACTAGAGTGGCTAAAAGGTATGGAAATGGACAGAGGAATAAAGAATCACTCTTCCAAGAGTCAGGGGAAAATCATGCCATGGAAAATCAACGTCAAAGTCATGTGATCCCAGGCCACATTCCATAGCAATGGTTCTACTGGGCTAAATGATCAAGAAAATATTTACCCTCCCTGACCTCAGTCTCTCCAGCTCTACAATAGTAAGCCTTAAGACGTGATCTCCAAAATTCCCTCTCATTACATCATTTTATGTTCTATAATAGCACGGCAAGTCTGTGAAGTGTACCAGGCTCGCAAAAAAATGTGTTCCTAAGGAGGTTTTCTCTAAGTCTCTGATGCTAACGAACGGGTTTCTGTCCAAGGCTAAGCGAAAGGGGCAAACAATACTTTGAGACTTTGAGCTCAAAAATCTACTAAAAGTGGACATCCGAATTTACAAAGATGAGATTCTGAGTGCCCGGTTCATAAAGGTTTTAAAATCCTAGTTTATGTCTTACTCCTTTACTAGGATGAAACAGGGAGCATGGAAAAGTCACAGATACAATCTCTAATGAAGCCTAGGGATCTCTCCAGAAGTACCTGAAATCTTCTCATTCCAAACCCACCACTGGTCCACAAGTTAACCACTGTTCACTTGTTTGTATTCCCCCAACAGCTTGTTCCCACTTATAATGAAATATGTAAACACTATGTTTTAGTTATGTGTTTACAAGTCTGTCATGCCCATTAGACAGATCATCGAATTTTATTAGTACTTTGAGGGATGTTTAATTGATTTCAATTTTTTAATAATTTTTTGCACTTTCCCTTATTAAAAATTCACTTTAAGGGGCACCTGGGTGGCTCAGTCAGTTAAGCGCCTGCCTTCGGCTCAGGTCATGACCTCAGGGTCCTGAGGTCAAGCCCCGCATCAGGTTCCCTGCTCAGCAGGGAGTCTGCTTCTCCCTCTCCCTCTATTCCTCCCCTTCCTTTGTGCTCGCTCTCTAACTCACTCTCTCTAATAAATAAACAAAATCTTTTTTTAAAAATTCACTTTAATACCCCAATAAAAACAAACAGAATAACAGAAAATGTCCGTTTTAGATATAACTTGGAAAAGTTGAAATATTTAATTTTGTCCTCACTGAAGATGAGTCCACCACTGACACACCTCAGGCCATATTTCTACTGGACAATACTACATGCGACTCTGTGAAGCAATGTTTATTCAGGCCATATATCCCACGAAGAGTAATCACAGCTGCAAGACAGAGAGTTCATCTAAACTTCAGTCTCCTGAACATTCCATAGCTCAAAAACCTGCTACCTGTCAAGTATGCTCTTTGTACCTTAATGTCACAGCTGCTGGTCATAAAGGAGGCTTAGAGCCTCTGCACAGTTTAGACACTGTAATTTGAATTGGAGTTTTGGTAATATTACTATAAGGTTTCCAATGTAATCTCTGTTGCCCTATAACTTAATCTTCATCTTAAATTTCTGCCAAACCCCAAATCTATTTCACTCTGAGGCTAAAACATAAGGATATTGTAAAATCAAATGAAGATGCCCAGATGTTGGACAAATAAAAGGGGAGAGTGGAGAGACACAGATTTTTAACCTTCAAGTACCACAAGATACAGTTTTAGAAAACAAAGAGATTCAACTTCAACTTCAGGCATCATCATATGCTCTGAAATAATAACGTTTGTTTAGCACCCGTCCAAGAGCCTGGAGAAATTTGTCAGTATTAAAAATCGTATGAAAAACAGACAGGCTTCTCATTAGAATGTGTTATAAATTCAAATGATGTAAGAAAGGTTAGTTTTGCAACATCACATTTAATAGCAAAATAATTGAAACCATTTTCAACTGGTGACCTTTTTCTTAAGTCACGTTGGAAGTTGTTCCACTTTTATTTCGAGATTTTGAAACAGAGACATAATCTGTGGAGGCACTGACCAATGGCAGCTGAGTAAAAACGAGCCAGGCTGTTTCGGAGAGGTTTCAGAATGACATCGGTGAATGTTATTCCCTTTTAAATCTCCCTCGATGAGAGCACTGATGTTGTGCCTTCTGCATATTTATCAATTACTGGCCACCATGCAAACTAGACAATGCACCACATGAAGAAAATACTGGCTAATACTCTGGGAAATCACACACACACACACACACACACGCACACACACGTGTAGGCACGCACACACAGTGTATACATTTGCAAGGTAGTAGGCAACAACATTCATCAATACAGAAGTTTAATATCCAAGAAACATGAAACTGTCCGTGAACATATTTCTTCTTATGTGGAGCTGAAGTTGAAACTTAACCACCATCTGTGAATTTCCTTGAACATATCTAATGACCAGGAATTCATTACCTCACAAGGCAGCCCCTTCCATGGCAGAAAACTGTAACTGCCAAAAGAATTATGTGTTCCCATAAAAACTACCTATCAGTCCTACCTCTGCCCTCTGTGACCACAGGCCCTCTGACACAGAGCAGCCCTCCAGATATTTAAAATAATTTAAAATAGTTTGGTTTTGTTTTAATTTTTCTTTTTTTTACTTTTTAAATTTTCTACTGATTTCCTCAGTTTGTTTCTGTGTTCCAATTTTAAAAGTCCAAACCCCCCACTTATTTTTTTTACAACTAGCCTTATGATTTTAGAATAATAACATAAAATTTTTTATCTCAAGCCAGTAGTTTCCAAACTTTCTTTGGAAAAATAAATAAATAAATGTTTCCTCATACCAACTTTTTAAGAAAATCCCAAGAACAAAACAAACAAATTGATGGAGCAGTTCCTCGCACCTTATTTAAATGTTCGTCCTTTGGCAGAATACATTTCATTTTGAGGAGGCATGTCCAAAATGCGTCACTTCCCTAGCCTTCCTACAGGGGCCATGCCAGGAGCCAGGCTGAAAACCTGCTGCTCTAATATTACAACAACAACGACTGCAAGTAAATAAAGAACAAAGATGACATCTCCCTTTATTTTCCTAGTGACTAATACAGAATCTGTTCTATCATCAATGCTCAGAAAGTGATTATTACATAAAAAAGAATGTAAACGTAAAGGTTTGGGAATATAAAAAGAGTTAAAATGTTTTTGCATCATGTTAGCTCACATTTCAAACACTGTCCTCCACAGTTTATTAAAATCAGGGTAAACAAACAACCAACGTATGCTTGTTGTTTTGATGTAATTATTAGCAATGTCCCTTTTCACTCTCAAAGGTGTCCCAGTTTAGATGGTAAGTTACATACAGTCATTTACTTATAACACTGTGATAATGAGGTTTGGGTTGCTGAGTTCAAGAGAATTCTCAATATGATGGGGTCTTCTCCCAAAGGCTCCATAGAGCGAAAGACCTCCCATACTTTAAATTATTACTGCCGTTGCTAAGAGGGCTGAGCAATTAGCGGTGCTCAGGAGAGGAGTGTTTCAGGCTTCTCCGCTCCAGAGACATGTGCTTCCCAGTAAAAGAGAATGTACCAGAATGATTCTGCAGGAGTTGAAGAATGCAAGATACAGCCAAAATCTAGCAGACGCTAGTATCAACGACCCTACTCACTCAGCCTTTCCTTTTAAGTAAAGAATATTGCCCTTGCAAAGAAAACTTCAATTACATCCTTACCATCTGCCCATTCCTGTCCCCTACCCCGACCTATATTACCAGTGATTTTATCATGTCTGCTAGGCTTCAAGTAGAAGGACAACAGGTTGGCCTGATTCTTCATTTGGAACAGAAAAAAACAAGGGAGTAGACAAGAAACTGAAGTAAAATGTGTCCAAATTTATTCACTAGGGTACAAGAGTAAAGGTGGAGGGGATTACTTATAACTGTTTCACATTTCTAAATAGGGGTTACACAAGAGTTAAGGAAGATGAAGTCAAAAGCATTCAATGGAGTCCCACAGGCTATAAATCAATTTAATTTACTTTAAAGAAACTATTTTATATTGATTTCCATTGCAAATTCTAAATGTATATTCTACAGGGACGGGGGAAGGGAGGAAGCACACAAGATGGAAAGTTGACAACCCGTGCCAAAGACGGAACTCCCCCCAGACATGGTAAGCACTATTATATCATAATATTGCATGTCTCCTTGTAGTACTTTCCAAGATGTTTGAAACCAAAACAGTTTAGAATACTCTCCCAGCTCAGGATCTTCCCTCCTTATGGCATTTTCTCTGATAAATAGGAATTTCCCTTAGGGATTCCCTAAAGTAAAGTGGTTGCATTACCTTCTGTTATATAATTAATTGCACTGACAAATAGAGGTCTCAAAGAACGTGATTCTTACTCCATCCTCAGTGTACTATCTACACCGCACAGAGGCTTATGGAAGACATGCCCAAGTTGTGAAAACTGTAACCCTTACTGTCTTGCACATGGTGGATTAGCACTCAAACTTGCCATATTGCAGAGGATGTCTTGTAAGTAGGGCTTGATCCCAAAAGATGTTCTGCCAAAATATACATACCGGCTTGAGATTTGAAAGACAAAAGTAAGACAAAGGCCATGTTCCTACAGCTCTGGCTTACTTTCTTCTGGAAGCATGTCCAAGGAGACGGGAATTTTCTCCATCCATATTCCCATATCCCATATTAGCATTGTAGTTGCCAGGTAGCAGCTATGACAGACGGGTGGCTGGACTCTATGTCTCAGGGTCCAGGTGCTACTTTCCTGACTTCTTATTCACAGTGCAGCATTCCTCAGCCCAACAATTCTGTGGTAGCCTCTCGATTTTCCGCTGTTCGAATGGTGGAAAATATAATAATCTTGTGTGGGTCTGAGCTTCATTACTGAAAAGCCCAGCCTTGAGCCCGCTGTATACAATCCTTGCAATTATTTAGAAGCACCTAATACCGTGTCTTAAATCCTTCCTGCCTAATATACCTGGAGTGGTTTGTTTCCTAAAGTACACCACAACTAAACCCCCCAGTTCTCCTTAAAATTAAGTTTGCCAATAACAGTAATGGCACAATACCAACCAAGAGACAAGTTCAAATCATTCATGGTACAAACAAATCCCGAGGGCCTATGCAAGTGCGCTGATCTCATTGCTAGGGAGCAGAGCCATGCATGGAACCGTCACAGCGCCAGCCCTCATTGCCCCAAGTCTGGTGGGAAAAGGCATGCCACAGTGGGGACAGCACTCAGTGACGAGGAGCAAACCCATAGGAAACCTCACCTAATCTTGGCACTCTCGCCTCAGTTCTGTCACTAACTAGCCATGTTTCCTAATTAAGGGGGCTATGTGGATGAAAGTCCCCTTAAATTCTAACATTCCACATCTCTACAAGTCTTTGTACTCATGAGGGAATTTACTTGGATTCAAGTCCTAACAAAACTTCCTAAATTTCCAGTTCTGTAAATCTGAAGGTCAGAAGACAAAGGTCACATAATACACAGAACTCACACAGTTAAAATAGGAACAGGAATCAGTGACCCCCAAATGTTATGTATGGTAGCAGCCTACAGCTAGAAAGCCACAGGGAGAAAAATCCAAAACTGTGGTTGCAATGCTGTTAAAAGTACCAGAGAACTAACACAGCTTCCTCAGGGTCTCCATCTTCTTTGAAAATGTCTGCCTCACTGTCTGAAGACGACGGGAATATTTACATGTCCTTTCTTCTCTGAAAGCACTCAGGCCAGTAACAGAGTGAAAAAAATAATAAGCAAAAGCACTAATGCTTAGATCTCTCAAGAAAAGTCATTAATTTCTTCATGTCCCAGACAAGAAAATCTCTGAAACTCATGAAAGAGAAGCAGTTTTGAGGACAGAAAGAAAAATGTCAGGAGAAACATGGTCACACATCAAAGGGCAGCTGTGGTACCAGCTCCAACGGTGGCTCAGGCCAGCGCCTCCCAGACCACACTGGGCCTTCCTTTCCTCACCTGCAAAATGGAGACAACCCACCCTGCTCTGATTACTTTGCAGGTGCTTAAGGAGAGCAGGGGAAACACTGAACATGAGAACATTCCATAAGCAGCAGATGATGTATGTGAATACGGGTCACTAACAGAGGAATGTCCAACAAAAGCAGTGAATGGTACTCTTCAAACCCAAAGCAGCAAAAGGAAATATAAATATAGCCAATATTTTTACAATCTTATAATCTGGAGGAAGAAATGGTGATCAGAATTGTGACAAACAATCAAGTCCAAAAGAGAAGAGAAACCAGCTCAGCTCTGTCATAATTGTCTCAGTTCCTGTGCCACATACAACAATGGAAAGATTGCAGGGAGGGGCAGGGACAGCCTTTGCGCAGATGGCACACGAAGGCCATGGACATGCTGGACCAAGAAAGTGACATTTCCACCTTGGTAATTATAATAATCTCGCAGTGTACGTCCTCTAAGAATCTTTGTGTGGCTCTGTGCAGGCGATTTCATCATTTTCTCAGCTGTATCTCTTGGAAAATAGAAATCTCTCTCATAACTCAGGGGTGAAACAGAACACTGATCATTCTGTGAAACTGTACAAGGAGAGGGAGTGAGGCCCAAGCTCTAGGTTTGCTCACCAGGATGGACAGAAATGCAAAGGCAGACCTTGCCCGTGGCTGGATTTCAGGATCCCAGGGGCACAGACAGGCTTGGGTAATTTGGGCAACAGTGAAATTTCAAGGTGGTGGAGAGCCTAAGCAGTCAGTGAACACAACCAAAATCTGAGCTCAGGACCAAAAGGCAAAGTAGTGGCAAAATAATTCTCCATCTTCAGTCTATTGGCAAGCAGCCTGCTTAGGACTCAGTTAAGGGAGGAGCTAAAAATCCAGTCGCAGACCCATAGACACAAAGTGACAAGAAGAGTTACGTGTTGCCAAGCAAAACGGCACCCCACTGGTATGCAATGGGTTGGAATTACCCAATCAATGTCCAGGGCCTTAGGACATCAAGTGACAAGAAGCTAAAATAAGACAAATTAACTCTACCTGTAATTCACCAAAGAAGAGGCCTCAGTGGCAAATATAGCAAAATAAATAAATAAAAATAAAATATACACATATTTACACAACTCCGATAGAAGGAAAATACAAATGAGGGCAACAATGAGATAGTGCTTTTCACACAGAGTATGGTAAAGAAATTAAGAGTCAGAAAATTTACTTTGGGTATAGCTGTGTGGGGAAAGTGTCACGCAAAATGTTATGTTTCTCCTTATAAATAAATATTGTGGGGGTAACGGGTGGGCTCAGTCAGTTAAGAATCCAACTCTCGATTTCCGCTCAGGTCATGATTTCAGGGTCCTGGGATCGAGCCCCATGTCTGGCTGCCCAGTGTGCAGGGAGTCTGCTGGAGATTCTCTGTCACTCTCTCCCTACCCCTTCCTCTAGCTCCCTCGCTCTTTCTCAAAATGAATAAATAAATCTTTAAACATAAATAAGAAAGTAAATAAATGTATGCGTGTCATGCAAGTATTTGACATATATTTGATGTCATGTCTGCTCCAATGGCAGAGCTGAGTGGCTCTGATGACAGAGACCACCTGGCCCTCAAAGTCTAAAATAGCTACTCTCCGACCCTCTGCAGACAAATTTTGCAAACTCCCAGTTCTAAACTAAGAACAGTATTGTTTACAATTACTACAGATATAATAAATCTGTTCTTTCTTCCTCAGCCTTTTCTGGTTGCTGCTTAACATACCCTATAATTCCTATCAGGTCTACTTGGACCATTTTCATTAATGCTTACCAACTACCCCAAGGCCATTAGAAGAATAACCCCCCCCTCCTCAGAATGTTTCCAGACGTTGCTTGACTGCATCTTCAGTTCCACGCCCAGGTGCTCTGTAGCTGGGGATTCTGCACAGCAACAGTCTCCCATCCCAGCACCAACACCACCACATCAATGAGGGCTGCTTTTTTTTTTTTAATTTTTTTTTTTAAGATTTATTTATTTGACAGAAATCACAAGTAGGTAGAGAAGCAGATGGGGCGGGTGGCGGGGGAGAGCAGGCTCGCTGCAGAGCAGAGAGCCCAACACGGGGCTTGATCCCAGGACCCCAGGACCATGACCTGAGCCGAAGGCAGACGCTTTAACCCAGTGAGCCACCCAGGTGCCCCATGAGGGCTCCTTTCTAATGTTCTTCAGCATCTGGCCGGGCTGGTCCCCGTTCCTCATTACTCCTGTTCATCAAATTTCTCTCAGCTATTTTGCCTGGGTTTTCATCAAGACAGTTTTAGAATTTAACTCTGAGAAGAGTCGAGAACAATAAACTCGAAAGTTGTGTTGAGATGACATGAAATGTAGAGGGGAAACAAACTACTTCACCACCTCTGTATTTCCATGTAGGAATAAGATGCGGCTTTCCATTTACTCAAGGGGCCCTTCACGTGACTCAAAAAGTTCTAGAACCTCTTCTTCATGCAAGCCACGTACCATTCTCATTAAAATATGGTCTCTTTGTTTTGCAATGAATAGGCTCCCAAAGATGGCAAAGTACTAATTTTCAAACGCCATATACAAAATGTAACTGCACAGGAGATGTGAGGAGACATGCTTAACCTTACAATAACCAAAGAAATGCTAATACCAAGGAAACGACGTATCTAATGCTGGCACAACTGGCAAGATTCTGACTCACTCACACATTCCTGCTGCAGTTATGGAAACACCCCTTTGAGAACACGAGCCATCAGTGGATTTGAACGACCACAAAAAGTTAACCTCTGACCCTGATACCTCCATGCTCCAACACCATGTTTAAAATTTTTGATGGACTATGCTACATTTATGCATAATAATGGTGATCACAGCAATACATAAAAATAATGGCATAATTAAGTAAGATATGGTATAACCACTCAATGAAATATTAAACAGATTTTAAAATTGTAATCATTCAAGAATATGCAGTGATACAGAAAATACTTAATGTATGATGCCAAGTGATACACAGCACTATGGTAATTTTTGCTAATGGCTGGAGATTGCAAGGGAATACACAAAAATGATAGATGATACCTGTATCTGGTGGTGGAATTATGGGTGACATTTTTTTTCTACTAAGTGTTCTGAGCCTTACACAACATTACAACATTATTTATACAATTAAAAAACTGAAAAAGAGCGGGCCAGTTTTCAGGTGTCTTCTAGATCAACAGTTTGCAACTCTTGTGTTATTAAAGGGGGAGAAATGAGGCACAGGCCAGTGCACCAGCTTTCTGAAGACGCACAGACCAAGTCACAGGAAGAACCAGCCCTAGAGCCCAGCTCTCAAGACTGGAGAGGTGATATTCTTTCCTACACACACTCCATGGCGTTATTTTTCCAACAGCAAAACCAACTTTGGGGTCATTTTAATATTCTTACATCTTATAAATATGTAAATGAAAAGAGCAATGTTCAGTTACCTCTCTAAGAGAGCAAGGGCTTTAGAAATTTTAACAAATGTTTTGATTGGCTGGAGTTTGAATTAAACTTCTATTCTAAATACCGCTATTCCACAGAGGAGGAGTCTAATTAACTCTTAACCAACTAAGGGGTCAAGGCCACGGACTCCCCCAGGCAGTGGAAAATTCATGTATCTCTTTCAACACCCCCCAAAACTTACCTACTAGTTGTCCACTGTGGACGGGGAACCTTAGCAATTGCAGAAACAGTCAATAACACATATTCTGTATGTTACATGTATTATACACTGCATTCTCACCATAAAGGAAGCTGGAGAAAAGGAAATGCTACTAAGAAAATCCTCAGGAAGAGAAAACACATACTGTGCTGTCCTTATCTTTTAAAAATCCATTTAAGTGGACCCACACAGTTCAAACCTGTGTTGTTCAAGGGCCAACGGTATGTCTTTCTACAAAAGCTTGCTCACTACAAAGCTTGCTTTTGTAGAAGTACTACCTCCCTCATAAAGTCACAAAGCAACCTCGGCGCTAAAGGAAGCTTAACAAAAAAGATAAACTTCAGTTGTGGATGTTCACTTTAGGTCTCAACTTGCAATATCTCACTCCAGGACAGAAAAATCCCTTCCAAATTCAAAAGCTAATGAGATGCAGCCTGACAACACATTTGGCAGAGAGGTGTTTATGTACCTGAATACACAATGGATAACCATAATTAGTTTCTAATATCCTGTAATGTCTAAAGACGACATTTGGAGCCCACATGCATTTCGAACCTTCTGTGAATTCTGAGGGGTTCTAATTAGGTCCCAGTGGAGGTAGTATTTAGAAAGTAACAGGGTAAAAGAAATCATTTAATAAAAAACAATAAGAATAAATGGTTAATAAGGCAGAGAGACTGTGTGTGTGCACAACTGTCCACACACTAGGATTTAAGCATTATCCACTGAAGGCACATCTGAGCAACCATCTCCAGCAACTGGCCAGACAGTTTCCTATTTCCTGATATGCCACAGACCTTTCTCCTTAATTCCTATAGTTTTCTAAACATCGAGATACGTATCAATCATCCCACCAACTGCTTTTATAGGTCACCTTCTGAAAAAAATGTTTAAGTCTTTCAGTCTGTCTGGTACTATTCAAATCGCAGTAAAATAAAAATTGAAGGGTCAGGGGTTGGGGTAAGGCAGAGGTCAGGTAACATTTTACATAGTATAAAAACAGATACACATAAATATATTAAAATTAAATATATTCACATAAGTATATGATAATTACAAATAAAATATACATTATATATAAAGAACCTCAGCAGAAAGAATGAATTACTCAATACACTGGCAACGTCCTCACTCATGTTTATTCTTTTCCTCTCACATACTCCTCTAATACAAAGTTTTGTGCTTTTAATATTGGACATGTCCTAGCCCAGTTGGCATTACAACCTTCCTGTTAAAATGCCTGTCTCCTGCCCCAGACATAAAGGTCCTTGAAACTTCAGCAGAAACTGTATTTTAATCCTGTTTTCAAGTCATAAAGTATCTTACACAGTGCCTGATAAAGAAAATACATTTTTATTAGGTAAAATGTTTATCTATTGGGGGCATGCTAAGAAGGTGAGGAGAAAGTAGAGAACACTGAGAAGGCTAATACCAAAAATATCAATTAAAATGGGTGTGTGTCCACACTACCCACAGTCACCACACTAACACACAGACTAAGTTTTCCAGGAAACGCAACAAAATATTTTCTGGGTCCAGTGTCATCCCTGAATGTCTAAGAACAAATGCACCACAGCAGGGTGAAAAAGGAAGTACAATGGAAGGGACAGGAAAATGGAACTGGATTCAAAGACAGAATCCTCCTAAAACTGAATATCTGAAAGAAGTCAGTAATTTCACAGTAAGAACTTAAAAAATAAAATAAAATAAAATAAACACAAACAAGAAGCCAGACACCAGTAGGCCTCAGCGGAAAGCAGAGAACGTGCATTGGTGATAAACCAGCACCATGCTGACTAGAACCAAATATGGATGAACCCTGTCTGGGCCTGGAGTTTTCTATCAGGCAGCTGGGCCCTCTGTTCCTATGGGGTTTTAAGTGTCAGCAGAGACAGTGAAGGTACCACGGCTGGGGCAGAGTCAGACTCCCAGGAGACACAACCATGCATGGCAGGAAGAGGGCACCCGTGCAGAGGGTAAGGGAAGGGGGCCAGTAAAGTCAAAGAATAAACTTTTTATGGAGAAGTTAATATCCCACTAACATCTGGGAAAAACTCTTCAAAAAAAATGCTACAACAATTGAAAATAATAACACCCTAATTATTACCATGCAATCAACATCTCACATGCATATTGTTTTGGGTGTTAAAGGGGCTATAAAAGGAAAAGTGTATATAAATCCAAAGGCACCTAGAGCTTACCTAGAGAATGAAAAACACATCATAAGTATTATATATGTTAGTGTGGAAAAAAGACAATTTGTTTTTTCTTTTTCTTTTTCTTTTTTTCCCTAACATGGAGCTTGAACTCATGACCCTGAGATCAAAACCTGAGCTGAGATCAAGAATAGGACACTCAAATGACTGAGCCACCCAGATGCTCTAGAAGATGATTTCCTCCAAGACCCCTTTAAAAAAGAGCTTTCATATCTATTACGGTAGTTTAAAAGTACACACCAACTCTGTGACAAAGACAAGACAACATTATTAACTCATTTTTACAGACTTGGAATTTGATGTTGAGAAAATCAATTGATCAATCACATAAACAGTGAATGACAAAGCCTGGATACAGAGAACAAGACTACAGATTCCAAAATAAACAGGAGTTCCACTGTATCATGACCCCTCCCTTCCAGCTTTACTAAATACACAGGGAATCCAGGTGAACGGAGGAAGAAAAGACAAAAGGACTTGTACAGGAGACCAGAGACTGGTGGACCCAGCCTGAGTTAGTAAGAGGAGGAAGGGCTACTGCGGAAATGGGACCAGAGACAGGTGCCAGCTCTGGAAGAAAAGGAGGCAGAGGCCTTGCTCCTCTCCAGATCCTTTGAGCAATCTCCTCTACTACTCTTGTTTTTGTCACAGCCTGACGTTCCCAACTCCAGTCCTGACCTTTCTTCCAAACTCCAGGCCAGAACACTCCGCAATTCATTTCCACAAGCCTCAAATCCGAAAAGCTTCTTAAAACCTCCCATCTACTCTATGCCCACAGAAATGTGCAGCTTCGTCCAGCACTGTCTATTTTAATGACTAGCACCAACCAGTCCCCAAAATCAGAGATCGGGGGGCCCACTCTGTACTAAGGTGAGGCACTGGTTTCAGGTACCTTGCCCTTCCTCAACATGGTTTCAGATATGACAGCTCCCGAGAGGGTCCTCTAGAGAGTACTAGAGAGTTGGACAGTCCTCAGGTCCCCAACCATAAAGTCATGTTAGGAATAATAAAACACTCGATTACTAATAATTCCATCCCAGTTCTGAATGAGGGGAGTATCCAACAGTGCTTGTTGAAGAAAGAGAGACAGAAAAGGGTGGGGGAGAAAAGGAGACAACAAGAAGGGCGGGAAGGACAAGAAGATACTCAGTGGCAGAACCAAAGGTCAAAATGGAGCATATTTAATTTCATTTAAAGATTTTATTCACTTATTTGAAAGGGGGTGGGGAGAAAGAGAGAGAGAGAAGCAGACTCACTGATGAGTACAGAGCCTGATGTAGGGCTCCAACCCAGGACCCTGAGATCACAACCGGGCCAAAGGTGGACGCCCAACCGACCAAGCCACCCAGGGGCCCCGCATGTTTAATTTAATTTAAAACTCTGTGTTGAAGCCTCGTGATCTGACTTTGGGTTTGTACCACAGCCACATGCTGATGGCTGCGAGCCTGTAAACACAGCACTACCGTGGACGTGTTTCTGGGTCTCTATAACCCAGTTATTAGACGAGGGCCAGTCAACTCCAGGGTCTAAAACACGCAGACCAGAATAACGCAAAGGATGTGCAGGTTAAGGACGCATGAGAGTGAGGACCACAGGCTCTGGCATCAGACCCCACAGTCCAAAACTGGGTTTTGTCACTTCCTAGCTCCACAACCTTGGGCAAGTTGACTGAATTCTGTAGTTAGTTTCCTAATCCATGAAGATGAGCTGTAAAGGTTTAATGGAATAAGTAAGGAGCTCAAAATTATTCATGGAAAAGAAAAATTCCTCTTCGGAGGGACACAAAGCTGCTGAGATTCTGACAGAGATGGGGGTGAGAATACACCCCCACACAAACACCAAGAATTATGCCAACAGTTTCAGGAGACTCGCGTGGGCCGCTAACCCTTCATTTCATAGTCCTTCAACCAGATCGTCTCTCAAATCCCTCCTCTCGCAAAAGCCTGTGACGTGAGCAGCACAGAAACAAGCACTGAGGGATTTCTGTAGACTTCTAGAGAAGTTACATTCAGGTCTTAACCCTCCAGATCAATATTGGGAAGTGGGGCCTTTGGGAGAGAATTAGGTTTTGATGAGGGCGGGGCCCAAATGATGAAACTAGTGCCCTTTTAAGAAAAGATCCCGGAGAGCTTGCACCGTCTCCCCCTCTGCCCTGTGAGGACACCGTGAGAAGGTGGCCTTCTACGAGCCCGGAAGAGAGCTCTCACTAGACCCTGAACTTAACCACACCCTGATCTCTGATCTCAGACTTCTAGCCTCCAGAACCACAAAAAAGTAAATGAAGCAATAAATACAATTCTGTTGTTTAGGCCACTCAGGCTATGACATTTTGTTACGGCAACCCGCCCTGACTGACACAGACTCTTTACCCAAAAAGCCTGCCTATAGAGGCAACCAAAGGGGCGAGAGAGGGCCTTGTTTCCTCGTGATGTGATAAAATATACATAGTGGGCTTTACCGCAAAAACAATGCCTCATCCCAAGTGCTGAGGGAGGACATTTTTAACTATAACCTAAGCAGGTTTATTTTTCCACATGCTTCCAATAGTTTAAAAAATAACTATAACGGAGAGAGTCTTATGCACTTTTTCTACTTACTCCAGCTAACAAACATAAAAAAAGTAAGAGGCAATGGAATAGGAGAAAAAGAACCGGGGAATTAGGTATCATTAATCTCACACCTGGCTCACCACAGGTAACCTGGGTGACCTTACAGTATTAATTATCGATGTTTCTTCATATTATATCCATCAAGTCATATTACTCCCTTTTCAAAACCATCTGCATCTGGAAAAAAAGTTCAAACTTATTCCTCCCACTCATCATATTCTGCTTTCAAATTCTATTTCCGACTACATTTCCCATAATACATCCCCCTATAGGCCCTACACTGTGGAGTCCATCCAATATTCTACTATCAACCTCTCAAACTCCATACCTTCTAAGAAGGTTTCTGTCTTAGCTCACGCTAGTGCATCATTTTGGGGCAAACTTTCTTCCACTCTTCAGCAACCAAACACCTACTCGTCAAGCCACAGCAAGGATGAGACTGGAAACCACCATACTAAGAGAAAGAACCCAGTTACAGAAGATCACCTATTACATGATTTCATTCACAGGAGATGTCCAGAATGGGCCACGCTACAGAACAGAAAGCAGATTAGTGGCTGCTCAGGACTAGGTGAAGGAGGTTTGCGGAAGTAAGGGGTCACTGCCAACGGGTGTGGACTTCTTTTTGAGGTGGGGAAGATGTTCAAAAATTGATTTTTCATGACGGTTGTACAACTCTGCGAATATAATAAAAAACCACTGAGTTGTATGCTTTAAAAGAGTTACTGTATGATCTATGAATTAGATCTCAATAAAGCTCTTACTGAGAAAGAAAGAAAAAAAGAAAGAGAGAGAAAGGGAGGAAAGAAGGAAGGAAGGGGGGAGTGGGGAAGGAAAAGAAAAAACAGAAAGAAGGAAAGAAAGAAAGAAAAAAGATGTACCCATACACCTAAGCTCTTTGAATGTTGTATAAATTTATTCTCTCCACCCTGTCAGAGTTAAAATCCTTCAATTGAGCTCCCCCAGAATGTTATTTGTACCTTCGGTTAACATCTCTCATTCTAGCTGGCAATATAATTATGTTTAGTTCTTCCCGTGTCTGCCTCCCCCACTAAACTATGAGTGCTTTCAGAGAAAAACAAACCTGTGCCAGACACTTCCATAGCCAGGCCTCTGCTAACCGTTAGTTTCTTTTGTGCACATTAGACAAGGGTGCCTGGTCTTGGGTGGGCAAATAGAAGGAGGGCAGGACTTGAGTTCCACTCGCCCTCCGGCCATCAAGCACGACATAATCTGAAGGTCAGTAAGCAGCCGCTCTGCCTCTACCCTTCTTCTCACCTCCAACAGTCCAGTAAAATACTTAACCTAAGCGAGGCACTCTCGATAAATAAGTTAATACCTGCACAAGGAAAATGATACGTCTGAAACCATGTCAAACAACAAGACAGTCCCAGATTTCAGCAGAAAGCTCAAGGCATTCATATTTGGGTTTCTCTTTACCAGTTATTTATTTTGGTGTTTCTCAACAATGACATAAAAAAAAAAAAGTTTGTCTTACTAATTGGATTCAAAGACCTTGGGCATACATATGAAATACAGTGAATTATTTTAACACATTTAAGTAATAAGGAAAAACAGAAAATTTTTTTCTTAAGTCAATTTACAATTACTAAAACAGGTCATGATATTACAAAAGCTTGCCATTTTTAGAGGGGGCAGCAAATATGTATTTGCGTATATATATATATATATATATATTTATTTATTTATTTATATATGTGCGTGTGTGTGTGTGTGTGTGTGTGTATAAGAATTTTAGCAGCAACCCAGGTTGATGCTCTCAACTTCCACACTTGACCTGAGTCCTGACCATTCCGTACCTCAGATGAGAGGTGTCTGTGCCCAAGCCCACTCTCTAGTGCCCATCTTTACCTGGTTAACTCCCTTTCTTTGGGGAAATATACCTTGCCCACAAACCAGGCCAAAAACACAAAGTGTTTAATATTCCCACAACAGCCTGCACCTGTGCTTTGTGGCATGTACCACAACCATAATCACATAAGTATCTATGAAATTATGAATGTGGTCATTGTCATTCCTGGACCAGAAGCCCTGTGATGAGAGGGCCTGTATCTGCCTAGTACCCACAGTCTGGTTAAAGGCCTGACAGTTGGTCACAGTAGGCACTCAAGAACTAGTGTTTGATTGAATTAATGACCTCTCCCTGATCAAAGTATTAGGTTCTTGAAAACAGGGATTGGGAGGGGTGGGGTGGTGGGGGTGCCTGAGTGGCTCAGTCAGTTAAGAATCTACCTTCAGCTCAGAACATGATCCCAGGGTACTGGGATCAAGACCCGTGTCCAGCTCCCGGCTCAGTGGGAGGCCTGCTTGTCTTTCTCCCTCTGCCTGCTGCTCCCCCTGCTTGTGTTCTCTCATTCTCTGTCAAATAAATAAATAAAATCTTTTAAAAAAATGTTTTTAAAAAGAAAACAGGGGTTGTGTCTAATTCTTTTTGGTATCAAGTACCATGCCTGGTTCAGTGTCTACAGGTAATATCACATAATTCACATGCAGACAGACGAATAAACAAGCTGCAGAGTGGGTCACACCATTCATGGTGTACTCCTGGTACAACAGCACACTTGCATGGGTTAGGAGCAAAGGGCAACCGTCCAAGAAAGCTGGACCCAATAAGAAAGGTTGGAATAGCACCACACCAACACAGAAGGCAGAGACAGAGACGGAAGATGTCCACAGTCTAAGATTGATGTCAATTTCCCTGGGGTTCCAAGGGTCCATTTTCTACCAACTCCCATGGGTGTTACTCTTTTCCCAGATGCAACTAGGCTCCAACTCTTGTGTTGTAGCAAGAAAACCAGGCCTTTAGAAATAATAAAATCACTCAGAGCAAAACCAAAGCTGGAGCAGCCAAGGCTGGCAGAGTTAAGCAACAGTGAGAAGGTCAGAGTGCACACGCCCTACAGAAAACAAACAGGCTGTGGCTAGAAACACATCTCCCCTGTGGAGACTTGTCCGGTGTCGTGCCCCAGCAGCCTCCTCAAGTGGTTTCTGATGTAAAAAGGTCACACTCCCAAACACGGTTTAGGTAGACGCCAGCAGCAGGCCTCCCTGAGGGGTTGGAAGAGTCTAGAGGGGGAACAGAAAAAAATGTGGGGGAAAAGGGGACACAGGCGTAGGCCACGCCCTGAATCAGTGTCTGGCATCCACATTCCAGTGCTGCAAACCTGGCAGTCAAGATACTGGGTAGCTAACTGGGCACTTAAATGACAACAAGACCCACGACCCGAAAGAGAGCAATGACAACCACGAAGCTGATTAGACTGCAGTCTGACAGCATGGCACCCGGGATCACTGGACCGAGATCAAATCATTCAGCTGCCCCCATTCGGGGGCACCAGAGCAGGGTTCCCGTGTCGGCTCCAACGCTCACAGTCTGTGTGGCCTTGGGAAAGTTACACAAACACTCAGAGCTCGTGTGAGAAGATTACGGCAGCCCTCAGTTACATGTGAGTTGATTAATGTGACTGAGCCAGTGAGGGACAAAACAATGCCCAACAGAAACACAAATGCCAGCACGGGCAGGGCTGGACATGCAACCTGCGTCCACGTTCTTCTTTGACCAAAAGTCTAACGGGCCCAGGGAAGGGAAAGGACGTGCCCATAACCACTTAGGAAGCTACCTTCCCCGATCCCGGGGAGTGGCTGGGCCCGGTGATTTACAATGCCCGGGGCTGTCCACGGGCACACAGAGCGGCTGTCTGCACTGTTTGCTAACAGATGCACGATGCTTAAAATGCTCCCTGGCTCCAAGGCAGCCGTGCAGACATCATTACCACTGAGAATACTAATGCCGGTATAAATAAGGTACATATAGGCAGCTCTGCAGTTTATGAAGCCTGTTCGTATCCATTATCTCATTTAATCCCCACAACTACTCCAGGAAGCATACTCCCCAAGCCCCACAGAGATGGGGCAAATGAGGCTCAGCAAGGTTTTTTGGTTTTCCCAGGAATCCCATAGCTCATGGACAGAGACATGCAGCCCGAAACCCAAGCTCTCCATCGCCCAGACACCGGGCTCCCTTCCCCGTGCTACCACAGCACAGATAACAGTTAGCACAGGACTAGAGATTTCTTTTTTTTTTTTTTGGTGTTTTTGAAAGGACTAGAGATTTCTCATGGGGACCTGCCCATGACCTCTACTACAACAAATCCTCTTACCTAAAGGAAGAAACTGAAAGACACGAGAATTTCACTTTGCTTTGGCTGCAGCTGGCTTACCCCTGGAAGCAGGAGTATCTTTTCTGGAACCGAGCTGCCCTCCCTGCCCGTGGAATAAGATCTCCTTCCTGCTGAGACACGGGTGATGGGCAAAGAAGAGGCTGAAACTGGAAGGCAAGGGGAGTGAGGGAGAGAAATAACCACACGGTGGCTGATAATGAAGCCACAGCCCCAGAGCAGCTGGTGATGAGCCAGTCCTCCTCACCACGGAGACTTCGACTCCCACTCGCCCGAGGGAGTCCCTCAGCCACTCCGGAGACCGAGAGATGACACGTGGGGCACGAGCCTCTCTTTCACGCGTATCTCCTCCACTAAAGTGAATAAATTTCTCAAGCGAATAGTAACAAAGGACTGGCCCGGCCTGGGGGAAGCCAAAGGACGAGGAACAGCCTTCCTACCTCGAAGGTAAAAGAGCTTCTAATTACGGGCTTTTATCTTTCATCCATGCACATAGTGTTCTATGTATGGATGCATCTATCTACCTACTATCTAATCAAGAAAAGCAAATGTCTCCTTTCTTTAAAAAAAAAAGTTATTTAATTATATTTTATATTTATATTTATCATATATTTATTTATATTTATAGAAATATATAAATATGATATATGATATATAATATTGATGTAATATTTATATATAAATATTTATTTATATAAATATTATATTTATATTTATTTGAGAGAGAGAGCACCAGCAGGAGGGGCAGAGGGAGAGGGAAAGAGAGAGTCTCCAGCAGACACCCTGCTGAGCGCTGGCGCTGGGCTCAATCTCACAAACCTGAGATCGAGACTTGAGCCGAAACCAAGAGTGAGAAGCTTAACCGACTGAGTCATCAGGTGCCCTAATAACTCCTTTCTTCTTAAGAATATACTATTAAAGGGGCACCTGGGTGGCTCAGTCAGTTAAGCGTCTGCCTTTAGCTCAGGAAATGATCTCCGGGTCCTGGGATCAAGTCCCGTGTGAGGCGCCCTACTCAGTGGGGAGTCTGTCCCTACCCCCCCGAACAACTTGTTCTCTCTTTCTCTCTCTCACTCTCTCTCATAAAAAAATTTAAAAATCTTAAAAAAAAAAAAAAAGTACTGAATAGATAAATGATAGATCTTGATTTTAGTTCTGGTTTTGTCAATAACTAGGAGACTGAATTTAGAAAGGTTACTGAAGCCTTCTGAGACTTTTATTTCCTCATCTGTCAAGTGCAGGTTTGGGCAGATCAACAAGGACCCTTCCAGCTTAAAGGAAAAAAAAGAAGAAGAAGAACAAGAACAAGAACAAAAGAACGAAAGAAAGAAAGCTAATATCCTAAATAAACAGAAGAAAACGCCATAATGGTCATACTAACTTTTCAGAAAAGTTAAAAAAAAAAATTGTGTCCTCCATGCCTTGGTTTTGAATGCAAGAAACATGCCACAGTTTAAAATCTCCCATATTCATGCCTTTGATGGTGAAAAAAAGCCTACCACCAGAAGGCAACAAAGTCTTGCTTAAAAACAAGTTATTTTCAGGAACAACTCCCCAAGTTAAAGCCCTAATTCACAAAATTGGGTTTGGCTGGTATAACACTGTCTTCTTTCTCCAATTATTAGGCTCTAGAAGGTTTCTTTTTTTTTCCCCTCCCCTCCAAACAACATTTCATTTGCAATGTGTTTGATCCTGAAATAAACCTGTAATTCCTCCTATAGTGAAGGGAGAGCAGAGGAAGGTCTGTAGTATAGCCTAAATGACTTTGTATTTCACAGAAGATTATTACAAGATGACCGATGTGAACCTTAAGAATTTTCACAAAGCCATGCTATCCAAAGAATGTTCCACAAAACTCGAGTCTAGGAAACTGTCCACAGAATGTTTCCATTATAAAATAAATTTGACAAAACCTGAATTTAAGGAATGCTGTGACTAATGTTTTTACCTACAGGACTTCTCTGAGTTAATCTTGCTGAAGATGCATGGGGAATTCTCCAGAACAAGTGGCTTATAAAAATAGCTGATTCCCAAATTCATCTGGCCATTTGTAGAGCTAGCGTTCCATGGGAGCACATTTCAGGAAATACTGCCATGCAAGTGACAATGGATTATGACAAGGACACAGCTCTATTCCTGACAGCATCTCTACCCCTGGAAGGTTAAGGTCTGTGATTCCACTAGAAACTTCTAGGGTTTTTTTGTTTTTGTTTTTTTAAAATATTTTATTTATTTATTTGACAGGGGAGAGCTCACAAGTAGGCAGAAAGGCAGGCAGAGAGAGAGGGGGAAGCAG
Source organism: Mellivora capensis (assembly GCA_004024625.1). Taxonomy (NCBI): domain Eukaryota; kingdom Metazoa; phylum Chordata; class Mammalia; order Carnivora; family Mustelidae; genus Mellivora; species Mellivora capensis. The sequence goes on along the minus strand of PISX010000444.1, from coordinate 178,169 downwards.
GCTCCCCGCTGAGCAGAGAGCCCAATGTGGGGCTTGATCCCAGGACTCTGAGACCATGACCTGAGCCAAAGGCAGAAGCTTAACCCACTGAGCCACCCAGGTGCCCCGAAACTTCTAGGTTTGACTCTACCTACCCCAGATTTTATAACAAATGCAACCACAACCAACCAAAGACGTTGACACTCAAAGTGACTTCCATTTCTTGAGACTTTCTTGTAATATAGAAGGATCCTTACCCCAAGGGGCCTGGGTCTTCCCTAAGCTACAGATAGATTCTGTGATAGCAGGCAATGCAAAGGGTACTTCTTTTTTTTTTCCCTTTTCTCTATCTTTCTCTTTTTCTTTCAAATGATACATAGGCTTTACTCAGAATCCATTTTCTGTACGGATCCATTTTCTCATCGTCTTTCCGTAATGATGAGAAATGACCAAGCAGAGAGCTCATGGAGGTCTGATGCTCCGCCGCCCCACCTCTCTAAGCGAAAGACCCCTGTGCTCAACAATATTTCTGCCAGGGCCTCAGTTTTCCCACACTTGGAGCGAGGTAAGTGGATGTCATGCTCTCACATCTCATGAGTCTCTGACTTCTACAGACGGCTCATCATGACCTCTGAAGACTATGCCACGAACGTTTTGAGCAGTGGCAGCCACTTCGGGACTGGCCCTCCCCAGGCTGGAATGGCACCCCCAGAAACAGTGCTGTTTGGCTAACTCTCACCATTGCGAGGACATGTTCCAGGGTAGCCTCGGTATCGGGTAGCTACACCAGGTACTGTCTGGCTACCCACAGGCCCGCGATGGTGCCTCATCAGGTCACTTGCTAAAAGTGACAGTAAATTTTAAAACCACCCTGACATGGCCAAGAGCTGAGACAGGTAGCCACAGTGTGGAAACACACTTCTCTACCACCACAGACCTTCTGGGTACATCCCCACTTGGAATGACCTTCTTCGACAGGAAAGGTATTTAAACACCCAGATCTATTGTCCAGCAAGGAATGTATTCCAGGAAATACTGTCTTGTGTAATCCCACCCAGATTTATGTTTAAGGGCAGAGGACAAGAGTAATTTTAATAATGTCTCTTACGAAAAAGTAGAGATAAAGAGAGAAAAAGGGATACTTGGATATTTAAAAGGGGGGGAAGCAAAAGTACTTATATTACCCCAAAAGTAATCTGTGAGAGAAAGATAAAGAACATGTGATAGCTTTCATTCTAATCTGTGTACAAGGGTCCCTCATGTCTCACCTGTGTTCCTCCTAGTCTTCCTCTCCCCCACCCCCACCTAGGAGCAAACCCCCTTTCAAAGACACCTAGGATTATAAGTGGGGGTAGGGGGGTGGCTCCTCTGTCCACTTTTACACAGGACCCAGAGACTATGAAAGCCTTACTCACACACTCATTGGCTTTCCAGGGAAGGCTCCGCCAGGAACAGCAGCTCTCCAAAGGGTCTGGATGGTGGTCAGCACACAGGAAACTCAAAAAAACCAAATGCCATTCATACCCTTCACTTAGCCTGGAGAAACCTTTCCCCTTTTCTACCAGGTCACATTCCACCCCGTGTTCAGGTCCCACATCAAATGCTTCCTCCTCCAGGCAGACTTCCTTCATTCTCTCCACATCTGTCTCCAATCCCACCAAAACTAATGTCTCTCTCCTTCAAGGACCACAAATTTCCACATTGGAGACACTATCTAAATATCATAACTCTTATTGGGGCAATTGTTACTCTAGCCAACTCTCTCTCCAAAAAGAGTTACCCACGTTAACTTTCACAAACCCACTCCCGTCCACAAAAAAAAAAAAAAAAAAAAAAAAATCCCTTAATGGCAGAGACTGGGTCTAGTTGAAATTATTGAATATAAAGATAAAACCTATCTAAAGAATTAAGACAAGTATATAAATAATTATCATACAGGAAAGACTCTATTTAAAGACAAAGAAGACAGGAAGAGACGAAAAATTCCAGGCTGAAAGCTCTACGAGGCCCTGTTGGATGTGTGGGAAAGACCTCCACACACAGAACAATACGTCACCTTAAGAAATGGAGGCAGCTACCAGCGACTGAGCGTGAACGGTAAGTCAGGCAGAGCCTTCCATGTCTTCCGGGTACTAACTCTTCTAATCCTCAGAGTAACCTTGGAGGCCGGTCGTGGAACTGCCGAGAGCACACGCCACTCAGGGAGCAAACAGAAGAACCAGCTTCAGACTCGGCAAGAGACTCCAGCGAATGTTCTGGACCTTCCTGCTTCCCTGCTTCTGCTGCAGGCTGCTGACACCCCACACAAAGCAGGTGCCACGTGGTACTTTCTATAACCCAAAGGAGGGATTTTTGGAAAAGGGCCCAAGAAATGGCATCACCTGAGTCAAGGGAAAAGGTGCAGATAGACATCGCCTTCTAGATGTCTGCACCTGCATCTGCAGAAAGGGGACACTCCTGGAATTCGAGAACAGAAGACTCAAGATGCTGACAGGGACAGTCTTTTCTAGTTGACCAGACTTCCTCAAACTGGGACTTACTCACTCTTCACTGGGAGCAGCGAGGCAGAACTTCTAGTCGCACGGTTAATGGTTAATTTGTGAGTGACAGAAATGCGGTTGTTACTTGACTGTAAACATCAGAAACGCTTTGGGATGATCTGACCAGCATTTTCCTTCCAGAAAAGGTCAAAGGCCTTTTAGCAAAAAACTAGATGTGAGGAATCGAACTTAAATGGTGAAAGGGAGCATCTTGTGGCCAATCTTAATGATACTTAATTCTCAGATGAGGAATTCTGTAGTAAACAACCTCTTGAATCTGTGCAAAACATTTTTAATTTCATGGCCTGCTAATCACACAGCTGTTAAATTTCCCTTCCCATCAGTTGTAAAAAAAATAAATAGATAATAATTGTAATAATAATTTAAGAAACAGTTGGGCCTCAAACAAAATTTGAACCCTAATGAATTTTCCCATCTGGAATTAATAATGTAGCGGATGCTGAAATTGCCTGGATTCAGTTGATGTAAAGTTATATGACATTGTTAAAAGTATCAAAATGTAAGACTCCGAACATCAAAAGCTGCCAACAAAGCCAGCCACAGAATGTCACGTCTACCTTGCCTTCTCAGACAAGCTGAGGACCTGATTCTTCGTTCCAGCAGCTCTTAACAACCTGTTTCCTTTCGCCGTGACCTTATCTCCTCTGGGTCACAAAGGAACCATTCACACGGAAGTACTGACTTGACTTTGACATTACAGGCTTGATGATCCAGAGCCCAGAGAAGAAAGAGCAGTGTCTCCATACTGCAAACACATCAATGGAATTGATACAGGGAAGCTGGAAGAGGGCTTTTGAAATACTTGGGAACAAGAATAAGAGGTGGTCCAAAGGAATATGGTGAGAGTAAGCCAATTCTGCAAGAAAGAAAGGAGAATAACCAGGAAAGAAAACTCAAGCATGGAACGTTGTGGGAAGAAGGAAGGGACACATGTACTAAAAGAAATAAAGTAAGCATAGTCAGCTGGATCAGGAAATCAGCAGGAGATCTTTAAGAAGTGTGCACTGACACTTTTCCCATAGCCTTGGCGATAAAACATGATCGGAAATGCCTAGAGCACTAACGTACTGTCTCTTCGTCTGGCTTGTTTCAACCTAAAAGTCCATTTGCCAAAATCCTTTTAGTTTTTAAAGGCGTGCTCAACTGCCACCTCCTTTGGGAAGCTTTTCCCCTATTCCGCACCCACTGAAACCCCCCACCAGGTTCCCACAGCATGCTGCCTCTAACTCTCCTTCGTCACCCACATCGTCTTGCTTGGTAAAACAGCTGGTTATTTATGTGTCTGAGTCTCCCCTTGGATTATAAACTCCATGAAAGAAGAAATTACATTTACCCCTATTTCTGGCCCTCAGTACCAGGTCTAGGCTTTAAAGGGATAGATAGGCTTTCTTAAGAAAACTGAGAAGAGAATACTTCCTTTTTTAGGTATTCTTATTATAGAAAACCAAAGTTCAAAGATTTAGCAACTTACCCTACAAACCCTTATAAGTGACAACCACCATCAATATTTCATTGCTCAAGTTTACATGAGTTTAGAACATAAATAGATTTTCATAATCGTTGTACTAGTCTACCTAAAGACAGAAGTACAGTATAAATGTACACCGCTTTTCTGTCCTGAACATGGGCTCACAACTATTGGTGCGAAAATCATTTCCAGGTGGGACACCTGGGTTGCTCAGTTGGTTAAGAGGCTGCCTTCGGCTCGGGTCATGATCCCAGCATCCTGGGATCGAGTCCCATATCGGGCTCCTTGATCGGCAGGGAGCCTGCTTCTCCCTCTCTCTCTCTGCCTGCTACTCTGTCTGCCTGTGCTCACTCTCTCTCTCTCCCTCTCTCTCTGACAAATAAATAAATTAAAAAAAAAAAAAAAAAAACCTCTCTTCCCTTTTAAAAAAAAAAAAAAAAAAAGGAAAGAAAATCATTTCCAGGAACCTACAGTGCTTTCTTGAAATCCCAGTGTCCCTTCAGTCCTACTTCCAGTCCCCATTTCACTGAAAACAACAGCATTTCCTTCATGCTTCATCACTGATGATAAAGTGAATGAGTCAATTCTACAAAACAGAATGCCAACAATAATTTACTATGAATATCATATTTGTATAGCACTCATACATCACTATCTCATTTGATCTTCTCTACGAGCCTCTGCAGCATGAGGAAATGGAATAATTATTTTAGAGATGAGGAAACTCGACTCCACAAGATAAGATTTGTCCCCAAAACACAAAGCTCATGGAAGCAATGACAAGATATGAACTTAGGATTCAAGATACCCCGCCCAGAGTTGTGTTCATTTATACAAAGTAGTCTCTCTTACGTAAAGTGTTTAGTAAGGCACCAGAAGTCAGCAATGGAGCTCCTGAGCCTTAGATGAATGAAAAATTACCTAATTCAGATAAAGTCTGAGATGGGTTCCACGAACATACAAAAGAAGAAGAATGAGAAAGAGAGAAAAAAAGAAACGACTTTGGGTTAAGATAGTCAGTTAAATTTCCTGGAAAACTGGGGTCTTGACCTGTACTGAAAAGACATGCTAATGAAAGTGAGCCCACAAACTGACAGTTTCAGAATCATCCAGAAGCTCATCAGAAACACAAACTCTCCCACACTGTGTTCTCAGATCTACTGGACCATAATCTCTGAGAGTGAGTGTAATCTACATTTCCAATGTAATACAGCTTTACAGCAACTAAACCCCCCCAGGTGATTCCAATGCATACCAAGTTTGAAAACGAGTGCTTGATAGCTAAGACAGGACCTGGATAAATAAGAAGGTACCAGGTAGGTTCCAGGAGTGGGGAAATGACATTATAAATAAGGAGGCCTAGAATCTAGACAACTCAAAATTAAGCCATATCTAGAACAATGGACTGGAGAGGCAGCATCCCCTGAAGGACTAGGTCTGAGAAGTTTCCTTTGAAGTCAGGACTATCGAGAATGCCAAAGGCAGGCCAGCACAGCCATCAAAGCACATGGACTCTCAGGTCACTCTGACCCGAGTTCTGAATCTGGAGAGAAAGCACACACACGTAAAGAACAAGGTCGGCACGCGATTCAAGACAAGAGGCCACACATGGTTCAGAGACTCTTCAGAAGAAAACCTCTTTTAGCCATAGCCTGGAGGAACTCAAGTTCACCAGGCAGACAGGGTGGGAAAGGACCATGACAAAGGTCTGAGATTAAAAAAAAGAAAAAAGTGACCTACTCAGCACAAGCGAGGCACCCTGGGATTCAGCATCCTCTATCTATAAAAGAAGAGATTCTTAATCCTGACCTACTTGCATTGTTGAGGGGATTAAGTGAGGTCATTTTTACAGGGCAGCTCCTGAGGGAGGGTCTTGCACAAAGCAGACAGTGCAACCTTCCTTTCGCGGTCAGGTCGATGGGGGGTGTAAACCAGGCCCCGAGCCCTCTCTGGGGCTAGGAGGTGAGCGACTGACACTGACGCTGTCCTCTCAAAAAAATGTTCATGAGACAGCCTGCTGGGGGAGTTCCTGTGGTTGGTGTAACCAACGCATGCGGGCACATTCCATTTCAAGACCTAAGGCTCCTTCGCTTCCTGCTTCTCACTCTTACATTTTCAGAGGGGCTGCAGGTTCTCAAGTTTATCTTGAGCACAGCTTTCTTTCTAAATGACGCATCATCTCTACAGACAAGAGTGCTCTAACTTCTTCTTTCAGATGGGACTCACGGCTGCCCCGAGGATGGACCTGGCTCTAGTCTCAGATGATCTGTCAGAAAACAGACACGAATCAGCCCAGCTGGTTGGCTAGGGGTCTCCCGAAGGATGTCTCCTAGGAGACGTCAACTAGGGTTGCTCAAAGGCAAAAAACAAAGTGCCAGTGTCAAAGGAAAGCCAAGCTGACTGTCGTGTCGTCCCAAGGGGCTTCCTAAGAGAAGCTAACGTACATTGTCAATACCTAAGAGGGCGCCAGAGTATACGGCATTTCCCAGGCTTCTGCGCCACTCTTTTTAGAGTGGTATCAACTTGGACAAGTATTTATGGACCATGCATAAGAAAATGATGACTCAACGCATGATCTAGGGAAGGCAGGCGTTAGCTCTCTGCCCATAGTCAACCCCTAGAAAGAATGTGAGGCTGCTCAAGTTTTTCTCTGATGCTTGATCGTCTTCCCATTCGCTACCCTGCTCACTGTTTTCTCCCCTCTCTCCACAAGCCCCCTCCCGTCCCCAGACACCCCCGTCCACACACCGGATCTGCTAACTATCAACCACCACTGATGAACTAACCAGCACGCACACTGCTACCTCGATTCTATCATTTGTTCCATTGGCTTAGAAAGCGTCTCCCTTTACCAAAATCCCATCCATTCAAGGTTTACCCAAACATCACTTCCCCCTCAAAGACTTCGTTCATCCCCTGCCCCGCATCCCAGTTGGACGCAGTGGTTCTTTTTTCTTCTCTGAACTTTCTCACCAAGGTTCTACTTTCTACTTTTTTTTTTTAAGACTTTTTATTTATTTATCTGACAGAGATCACAAGTAGGCAGAGAGGAAGGCAGAGAGAGAGGAAGGGAAGCAGACTCCCTGCTGAGCAGAGAGCCTGATGCAGGACTCGATCCCAGGACCCTGGGATCATGCCCTGAGCCAAAGGCAGAGGCTTTAACCCACTGAGCCACCCCAGTGGTAGAAAGCCCCAACTACTTTCTACTTTAAATCATAGCTATCTGAGAGCCGTCTCACCTTCACCCGGTGGTTCACCCCCTCCCTAACACTTCATGCCTATCATCTTGTTTCCGCCTCCCCACATGCTGGGACATAGAACAGGCAAGTCTAATTTCACTCACTGCGCAGAGACCATATAGCTTAGTGGTTAAGAGGACAGCTTCTAGAGCCAGAATATCTGAGTTCAACTCCTGGCTCTGCCTTTCATGAACATATGACCTGAGCTAGCTGTGTGAAGTCTCTCAATTTTTCCTCTGTGAAATGGTAGGAATAACAATACTTTCCTCAGAGAGCCGTTAGGAGGACTGAGTGAGTGAATGATGCTAAGTGCTTAGAATAATGCCTAACTCAATAAACATTAAGTAAAAGTCCCAGGGAGTTTGGACATGGCCAGGTGAGAATTTTCCAGGTTTCTGCCATGTTTCTTCCATCCATAATGTTATCTTTCAATATTGCTCATCCATTCAGTAAATATTTATTGAGCTCATAAATGAGCCCGGCATGACTGTAGGCAAGTGGGAAACAAAGAGAGACAAGGCTCTAAACTCAAGGTCCTTACACTTCAGCAAGAGAAAAAGGAGGCAGAAAGGAGTCCATGAAGAAGTAAGATAAACTAAACAAACAAGACAGATGAATGCTTTTTGTTTTGGTTCATCCTCATGTCATCTCCCTCCACCCTAAAAACCCCTCACAGTATTCCATGCTGATGAAATGTATGCACAGAGTGCTTTCTGCTTGATTTGAAACTGTATTTCTAGAACTCCACATTTGTTTAGGGCATTTTGCCTGATCTCACCAGTTTCTTCAGGGAGTGAGCCAGGAATCCGTCTGGGATTTTTCCTAATTATCCTACACACACATTTTGGGTCATCCCTCCCCTCATCCAAATAAACACAGGTGCCTCCCCAGTGGCTGATATGTGACTCAATAAAAGAACATTCTGTCTTGGCTTTCATCTGCTGCTTCTGGACTCGCACCGGTTTTATGAGATTTATTACCAGAGGGCATTTCACTGTAAGAAAGTGTCACACACAGACCGGGAGACTTGACCATCCTCTCCCTTCAGGATTTCAGCTATTAAAAGAGTTGAATCAAACTAATCCCATAATTTGATTCCTGCAGAACTTTGAAAATGATGCTTCTGCATCTTGCAAAATAGACATTCATCTTCCTTGCCATCCTTAGGACTTCTGGTTTTTTTTTTAATCTGTGAGAAATATTTTCTCCAATTTGATTTTATTATGCACATACTTCAAGGCTTTTCTATAGTGTTACTAAGTCATATGCCTCAATCATTCCTCTCTTAACCATTTCTGCCTTGATTTGCTAATTCACAACTTTGTATTCTCATGCCACACCATTCAGGGGTTTATGGAGAGGAACATGCCCTGAACGGTGGATCCAGGTGGTAATTACATATAAGTGGGGTGGGAGGGAGGGGTATGTCATGGATAAATTAAAAACTCAAGTTGCGGCTGCACATGCTCCTCCCCATACTATCTGCACCTCTCTACCTTAAAGATAGCATTCACATTCTTGACCAGAAGCAAACAAAAATACCCGCAAAACTCCTATCCCTTCCTCTGGCAAGACTTGTTGTAAATCAAGTCTTTGCTACCCAAAAATCTGCTGAATTGGAAAGTGAGTTTATTAAGACTACAAAGACGTAAGGATTAAATTCAGACACAGATGTGAGCTCAGTTAGTGACCCTTGCCACAAATTTCAGTATGGAGAACCCCTGGCCATTGAAAGGACTTCCATGGGGGCCTCCTGGTCCACAGGTGGAAACCGAGGTCAGGCTACCCCACCATCAGGTGCTTTCCCACCAAAGAAAACTCTCAACAAATGAGCCACAGAGTCAAAGAATGCCTACTCTAGATCCATCTAGAGGGTGGGTGCCAACCAGTGGGCAAACTGGTTATTTAAGCCACAGAACCTTGTACTTAAATTAAATAGCATATAAAACTAAATTAAAACAAATCCAAGAGGGCAGTTACTCAGGTAGAAAAACCCAGGGTCCTCACTGCTCACCTTATACCTCAGGATCCAAGGCCACATACCCACTCAGGGCCCCAGGGTTCCATGAAGCATAGATTAAAAATTCACTGATCTGATTTAATTTCAATCTTAACAATTCTGCAGAGGAAACTGAGGCCCAAAGATTAAGAGTAACCCATGGATACGGAACTACCAAGTAGCAGAGCCATAAATTCCCCTGAGAAAAATCATACCACCTTTTCCAAAATATGAGACATTTACTATCTATGATTTCTACCCTTTTAATAGGATGAAGAAGTTGGTATAATCAGCATGCCAAACAAAATTTTTAAATGCACCCAAGGTTAAAGAGTGGCGAAAAGCAAATAAGGACACCTAAATTATACCTTGGGGCTCCCAAGTTGTGGAAACACAAAACATCCATTCTCCATGTTGAAGTTTCAAGTAATGATTCTGCAGTGAAAACAACAAAATTACAGTAGGGGAATTTTATTTTTTCTTTTAGCCACTATACATAAATGTGTCAGGCACAAAATCAAACCACTCAAAAATCATGTGAAATCCATTCAGTTTTAAGTACAGAAAAACAGAGCATTTGTGAGGTAGGTGTGGGAGACACGTAACCTGAATGTGCTCCCCGGGTTAGTAACTTGAACTAGGAAATCACGAAAAAAGTGTGAGGAACCTACAAGAGAGAACACTGAGCAAAAACATTGTGAGACACATTTGATATAATAGTCACATGATTAACAAACTGTCACATCAAACTTTCCTGCAATGTGGGAACACTCTGACACTTCATATTTTTAAAAACTGACATTTTGATTCATTACTGTAAATAGCATGTTGGGTTAAATATTGTGACAAGGAACAGATCATATATATATGTACATATATATGCACTCTATATATTACATGTGTATATTTTTCCTAGCTCTGTAACATTTTGAAATATACGAAACCTTTTCTTCCAGTAACAGTTTGGGCCAGTGTATAAACAGGCTACCCATTTCTCTTGTTCAGTAGGCAGATGGACAACATTCTTCATTCCACAGAAAGGGAATGAAGCAGAGGGATTTTGAGAGTAATAGGATGACTTCTAAAGAGATTCCAAAGAAGCCTGTCAACTCCAAGCAAAAGACGTGATAAAAGTTGTTGTAATTTACTGCACCTGAATTCACAAAATCATTGGCACAGACATACAGAAAACAATTCTCCTGTCTTCAGGCTGCTTCTAATCTGCTTAGAGAAATAGACACACACGTATGCAATTCTAAAGCAAGGTAAACTGCTTCAAACATACAAGAAAGCCACAAAGTGCTGCACTTTTCTTTTCTCTTTCCTTTGTCTTATTCAGAGTGCATTATTTACTGTCAATAATATATTCTCTTAGTCATTGTTAGAATAAACTGACTCAACTGAATGAAAGTATAGGCACACATGGGGGCCAAAAATTTCAGAATAACTGCAAGAGTACTCAAGATACCCTGGACAAACTTTTTTCTCCAAGAAAATATAGTATTTGATTTCCACCTAACACCAAACAATACAATTTTCTAACTTTTCAATTTTACCTACAGCTCTAAAACAAAAGGTAAAATATTCATCTCCCTGAATATCCAAGTTTAAATTTCAATTTTTCCCTTCATAATTCCAAAGTTATTACATACTTTCAAAGTACAGACAACTTTATAAAAAGACCAGAAGCTATTGTCACACACACATACAAACACACACACACTCTCTACAGAGACAGACTTACAAACATATTTGTCTTATATATTCAATTTTCTCTCTGGACATTATGCCATTATTATTCAACTGGTCCTCCTCCTTTTACACCTGGAAAGTTAGATACAAAAAGGAAACATGGTATATATATAATATCTCTATATAGTATGTCTAGGTATATATACAGATATAGATATTAGAGAGATATATGACATATATCTAAGGTACTATACTCACTACAAATTAACTTTGCCTCTGTTCTGAAATTTAAATTAGGCAACGGTGTCCTTTCTGAACACATACATAAAAAATAAGACTCTTCCACATTTTTCAGAAAGAATGTAGAATACTATCAATCAAACTCATCCAAATCCTACAGAAGTGGGAAGCAGAATGGATATCACCTACTGATTATGGCAAATGTTGAGAGGAATCTATAAAACAACAATATCAACCAAAATCCAGGCTTTAAGTGCGCCATTCAAAAAGTCTTACATCCTTCCTTTGTAACAGTAGTCTAATTTTGTTCTTAGATAAATTAGTCAATTCCTTTGGGCAGAGGGCTTTTTGTCCCCCTATCCTGGATGTATCCAAAGTTATTAAAAGTTTACAAATTCTTACACTCTATTCTGAAGTTTATCCAATTCAAACAAATTAAGGAATATAGAAATGCACTGTTTTTCCTTGGCTTACTGAAAAAACAAAAACAAACAAACAAACAAAAAGCTAAAGCATTGTCCAAAGCATTATGACAGATCACTGTTCGAACCTGAGGCCTCAGAGCTACTATCTCAAACTCTTTTTTTTTTTTTTAAACTTTTTTGGTTGTTTTTTATTTTTTCTTAGCATACATTTTTGGGTGCCATAATTTTTTTTTTAAGATTTTTATTTATCTCTTTGAAAGACAGAGATCACAAGTAGTCAGAGAGGCAGGCAGAGAGAGAGGGGGAAGCAGGCTCCTCACCGAGCAGAGAGCCCGATGTGGGGCTCGATCCCAGGACTGGGATCATGACCTGAGCCGAAGGCAGAGGCCTCAACCACTGAGCCACCCAGGCGCCCCTACTATCTCAAACTCTTAAGGAGGTAGGTTACAAGCTTAAAGGTTGGAAACTACTCAAGGAAAGGCTGAACCACTGTCTGTGGAACAACATCCCTCCCCCATAAACAGTGGTGAAGAACAGAAGTTTAACATTACATTATTTAAAAACAGAAGACCTGAACATAAATCAAAACTCCACCATTTATTACTTGAAGTGAACTCATGTCTTTACTGCGTAATGATGGTAATAATGGACAGCATTACTGCGCTTTATGGAAATTAAGAATATAGGAGAATCCAAACTGGTGAGAACACTGTTCCCCCAAATCATAATTTGCCAACTTTCATTGTCAACTAAAAATATTTTAAGAGGTCATCTGAATTCAACCAAGTTCAACTCCACAAAAACGTTGAGTATGCCCATCACATGTGATTTAAGTTTATGCCAGACGCCATGTTTGAAAAGTAGTAGAGAGGGAGGAAAAGAGGGAGATGAGGAGAGATGAAAAAACAAAGGGAGGAAAATCCTTCTATCCCCTCGGGGCTTGCAATCTTGCAGGGGGTCAGCGTCTCATATACCAACCATCTGAAGAATACCTAACACTATACGATAAGGCACCTGCCAAGAAAGGATAGTCCTGACAATGGCTCTTAAGTCAGTCTTCCGTGCAGTCCTACAGGAGGTCAGGAAAGAGTTCAGAGCAATAGAAAACATGACATTTCCACCCCCTCCCTGAAGCATTTAGTTCTCAATGACCTCATCTGTGGCATCCTATATAAGAGACTCAGCTGCCTTCACTGTGGGATTCGTCAGCCCCATGCTATCCGTAAGTCCCCGTCACTTCCTCACTCCTTCCTCTGCACTGAGTGCCTCTCCCTGTTCACCTCCCCTAACCATTCCTAGAGACTGTGATGTCCCCAGGCCTAGCCCATCTCCATCCACAGTCTCCTGGGCTGTAAGGGGCCCTCAGGCAGGGCAAGTGCAACCCAGCTGGAACCGGATGGAAATCGGAGACCCGAGTTCCCGTCTCAGCCTCATCTCTGCTTCCACTCTGCGACCTTGAGCTAGTCACTGCCACTTGATGGGCCTTAGTGTTCTACCCACCGCATGAGCAGAGGATATTTAAAAGCCCATCCTACTCCAGAATGTTCCATGTCTGTGTCCTGACCTACAGCTTCCAGTGGTTTCTAAGTGACAACTGGGGGCCACCAGTCACACTGCTTCTGAAGAGGCACTGACATGACCACACCGATGGTTTCTATTGTGGGGAAGGTCAGGGGCTCCTTCAGAAAATAGCTGATCTAAACAGAGCCCAAGGACTGTCATGGCAACACTGCTCACAAGCTGCCAGAGGTAGGGAGGAAAAGCAGCCAAGATGCCTGCGCAGCTGCCACATTTCTGAGCAGCGCTCAAACCTCGTTAATATCATCTTGCTTAATACCAAGCCCCATAGATCATAAGCTATTTTTACTATGTATTTAACAGATTTGTGTCTCGTCTTCCCTGCCAGCATTTTCAGAGTCCAGCGCAGAGGACTCTGCCACCCAAGAGCCCTGAGAACTTTAGGCCGCCCAGGGATAGCTCGGGAGAAGGAGAGACAGGGAAAAGAAAAATGAACAGGGGAGGGAAATATACAGTTGGTGGGTTGGAGGCATGGGGCAAGGAGGGAGAGAGACATAATAAGAGCAAAGACAAGCTACAAATGTTACAAATGCTCGTGTGGGAGGCACTCGAGTCAGATTCACCCAAGACTCAGCTGTATACTGGGGAGAACACAGGTCTGCCCACCTCAGTCTTGTTTTTTTTTTTTTTTAGATTGTATTTATTTATTTGAGAGAGAGAGAGAGAGTGAGAAAGCACGAGAAGGAGGAGGGTCAGAGGGAGAAGCAGCCTCCTTGATGAGCAGGGAGCCTGATGCGGGACTCGATCCCAGGACTCCAGGATCATGACCTGAGCCGAAGGCAGTGGCTTAACCCACTGAGCCCCGCAGGCTCCCAACCTCTGCCCACCACAGTCTTGATCACAATGTCGGCTAGCTTATTACACTTGTCTTCACAGTCAATGAGTGACTCTTCAAACAGCCGGGTGGGCGACTTCTCAGAGCTCTGCGCCCATGTTCTGGGTAACACCCTTCCTCCTATGGTCTTCAGGGAAAGGAGGAAGCCAGCCAAGGCCTGAGTAGTGAGCAGGAACTCTGGCCGCAACCGTCCCTCTACTGTTTGGTTGGATGGGGATGCCGTTCTCAGACCTGCTACTAACTGGGCAGGTAAAGTATGGTCAGTCTTTTCCTCCCTGGGAGAGAGGGCTCTTAGGCAGCTATTAAGTACCCTTCCAGTTCTGCAATTCTCTAAGCCTATAGGGATAAGCCTCATATCCATCTTAAACACAAACAACAGGGAGTGGGAAAAACGGTTGAAGAAAACAGTTATGCGCTTCTTTATTGAACATTATGTCTAGGGCACGGCTGGGAGCGAAAAGGAATCAGAGAAGCAGAACATAGCCTTTATATTCAGAACCCCTATACTCTGTGTGCAGGATGGACAGCGGAGGGGTGTGAGGTAACATGAAAAGATGGCAATCAAAATAAAGTTTCACTATAAAACCAAGTCCAAGGCTAAGACCATATTTCAGAGCCAAGGGGTACAGAAAGAAGCATTCCCTGGGAGGGGGGCTTTGAGCCGGTCCTTCAGGCAGAACAGCAAGGTTCACACAGGCAAAACGGAGGGAGGTGACAGTTGATAGGAGTTGGCCCTCTGCGGGAGAAGGGTTAGCGGTAACTTGGATGGTTAAACGTCTTGTTTTATGTCTCAGATCATTTTAACATTCTGTGTTTTCTGCATTAAAGGCCGGCATAGTAATAGTAATAGTCACGCCACCCACTCCTCATCACGATGCTACATGAGGCAGTAGGAAAGGAACAGGACACGTGAGCCCTGGGCCCAGTCCCACAGCCACAGCCAGCCAGCAGGATGGAGCTAAATGGCTCATCTGGCTGTGGGATAGGAGATCTTACAGAATTGCAGTCGGGGTTGAAGCCTCTTGACAACTGTCTTATCCAAAGCGCACATTTTGCAAACGAGTAGACTGAGTCCAGAAAAGGAGAGATTTCTCTCAACTGGATATTTCTGTTAGCCATTTCAAGCTCTCTGGACATGGCTGGTCATCAGTCACCTGCTTCTGGGTCTTGCCCAAGGATGATTCTGGCCTGCCCAAGATTTCCCCTCCACTTCCTGCAACAACCCATTAAAGTCCATATAACCGTCTTCCAAAGCCAACTTTCTATAAGAAACCCCCAGGTAGAAAAAGTTCCTCAAATTCTCTCCCTCAAAAGGTAGAACTACTGAGCTCATGCGTCACACTGAGTCTTGGCTGGCCAGGACTCAGACTCACCTCGACACCCCTGCCACCACCCTTCTTTAATTTCTTTGCAACCAACACTGCTAGGTAGGTGCCAAGTAAATGCTTGTTAAGTCATGCTGGTCTGCCCCCTCAGTTTTCTGACATTCGGCCAAGCACCTTCTTTTTTTTTTTTTTAATAAAACAATTTTTTTTATTATTTCTTTTCACCGTAACAGTATTCATTGACATATCTTACTGCCTCTGCCCGTTCCAAGCCTAGAAGTGTGCAATCCCCAGAGCAGCGAAAATGCCTCCAGCCACCTCCAAATCCATCAAGCTACTTCCCAGACTGACTAAATATGGAGCAAGAGGGAAGAGACAGAGAGGAAAGGAGAGGAGGAGCAAAGGGCGCGGACCATGCACTGGATACATAACCGTGCCTGCGAGCCAGGGTCATCCCAGCCTCACAGGGAGGAAACCTGCTGTGCAGGGAGATTCAGTGGCTGGCCTGGGGTCTCACACAGGCTCCCCCATGGAGCAAGCACTTCCTTTCCTGCAGTCTAAAAGGGTTCTGTCTCTACCACTGTGGATAGTCTCAACACGCAGCCGTCAGCGGGGCAGACCCCTTGAGTCCCCAGCAGAGGATGGGAGCCATCTGGCAAAGAAGAGCATGGCAGCCACCTATGGCAAAGGCCGTGTACCGAGAGACACGAAACCAGCAAGGTCAGAGTGAAATCATCATGGCAGAAGAATTATGAGACAGACCTGAGTAACTCCAGAGGCAACCCAAGGCACACATCAGATGGGAATTTAAAAAAAACCTCCTTAAACACACGAGGACTCAGATGCCAGCACACAGTGATGGCCCCAGCCAGATAGCAAAGGCATATTGGCACCACTGTAATTTGTCCATTCACCAATATGCTTCCCGAAAAGCACCCATATGCTTTCTTTTAGCTTCCATATGCTTTTTTAGCAAGGAAACTAAAATATTTCATTAGTTTTGAGTAATTAATAATTACTTATTTCACAATAGTCACTCTCATTAAAACACGAAAATAACTGATTAAGCTGCAGGATCCTGGCTTTCAACTCAAGCTCTTTTCCTTTTTCCTTTTTTTTTTTTTTTTTTTTTTTAAATTCTTCTCCTCTAGGAATTGAGTAACGGAGTAAAACAGCCAGTGTGGAAACATCAGTGTGGTGGGAGAATGGGGAGTTCTCACATGCACAGCACGGCGTGCGTCTCGACTGAAACATCATGGTTTAATGAAAAGAACATGGACTTTGTGAGCAGAAAGACTTGGGATTCAATCCCAGGTTGACCCCTGTGAGTCGTACTTCTGAGGAAATGAAAGGCGTTGAAAAGATAAAGCCTGCTGGATTCCTTCAAGCTGGCCTTCCATGATTCCCAGGGAGCCACTTCACAGGCTTCCCTCCCGCCATCGCAAGGCATGGGGAAGGCATGCCCCAAAAAGGCTGGCAGCATGCCAGCCACTGGCACCAGGCCATGGCCAATGGTCTTGACATTGGTCTCAGGCATAAAACAATGCTTCTCAAACTCTAATGAGCATAAGAACTACCTGGGGATCTTGTTAAAATGCAGATTCTGATTCGGGAGGTCTGCAGTGTGGCTTGAGGTCTGCATTTCTAATAAGCTCCCAGGTGATGCTGACGCTCCTGGTCTTCAGACCAAACTCTGAGAGAAGCCAGAGCCTACAAAGTACCAAGATGAAGTCAGAAGTAGAATCTGGAGAAGCAGGACAATGGTGCCTGTCTCTTCAGGCTACGATGGCGATTACCAGTCCTGTCAACCATCATGCCGCCGTGTCCTGAACGTGTCCTCGCCAGCGTCCTGGCAGTACAATTTCCATTCGACACACAACAAAACCGAGACCCAGAGAAATCAGGTCATGTATCAGAGGTCACGCAACTAAGAATCCCGGATTCCCAATCCAGGTGTGTCAGCCTATCGAGTCTATCTGCTGTGCATCAGGCAGTGGAAGACAGAAAATCTTAGGTCGACCCTACCACAGAGGCTGGTATGAAGTCTGGTTTTTCCTCTGCCTCCGTTTTCCCACAGGTGAGGTGAAGACATGGCACCTGATCATCTCTGGGGCCTCTGGACCCTCTGACACCACATTTCGCTCTCAGAGTTCCCACGTCCACTCACAGGGGGTCACTGAGCAGTAAGCATTAGTTTCACATGTGGCAGACATTATATCTTGGCACAATCCAAATTCTCGCCGCTCACATCTGCATTTGTGCTGATTCGTGCATGGTCAGAAGTCTATCTCTGTTAAAAAAAAATCCCACGCTCAGTCTAACAGAGAGAAAAACAATACGCAGATTCCCCAAAGCATTGACATTCCAATCCAGTTGATAACTCACAGCTATCAGGGTA
Organism: Mellivora capensis; assembly: GCA_004024625.1. Taxonomy (NCBI): domain Eukaryota; kingdom Metazoa; phylum Chordata; class Mammalia; order Carnivora; family Mustelidae; genus Mellivora; species Mellivora capensis. The sequence goes on along the minus strand of PISX010000444.1, from coordinate 160,430 downwards.
CTGGGACTCTAATCTGTTTTTGTTCTCCTCCTCATCTCACCGACAAAGATGAAGAAATTGAGACCACTAACCTGACAGAAGCTTGAAGAAAAAGGAAAAAAAAAAAAAAGAGTTATTTACAGTGCATTTTATACAACTGTCCAACGTGTTTTAGTCTGCCTTAAGGTGCCAGACAAGCATTTAATTAATAAATTGTCGTTTAAATGATTCAGGATATGGGACCCCTGGGTGGCTCGGTGGGTTGGACCTCTGCCTTCCACTCAGGTCGCGATCTCGATCTCAGGGTCCTGGGATCAAGCCCCGCATCGGGCTCTCTGCTCAGCGGGGAGCCTGCTTCTCCCTCTCTCTCTGCCTGCCTCTCTGCCTGCTCGTGATCTCTCTCTGTCAAATACATGAATAAAATATTTAAAAATAAATAAATAAATGATTCAGGATATGTGATCTTGTCCCTCTCTGAACTCCCACAGCGCACATTGACTGTACTCCTCTGGGGCCCACAGACCGTTTTCTACCTGGGATGTCTATGTTTTCTAGAATTTTCATTGTCCCTATGCATATTTCAGTATGATTCCCTAGAGGCAACCACATATTTGGGACCAGATCTGGATTGGAATCCAGACTTTGCTATTTATTAGCTGTATGACTGGACAGATTACTCAATCACTCTGACCCCAGCTTCTGTACACGAAAAACGGACAAAAAAATAATTTTCTGTTTTGCCAGATTAAGTGAAATAATATATAAAAATGGCTATCATTTACTGATTCTGGGTTAGAAGTAGTTTGAGTGAGTGAGTGAAGCGAGCAGAACAGCAGTCTCAATGTTAAAATATCACTCAACAGTTTGAGACACTGAACTGTGTAGGGTCACACTCATAAATGAGGCAGAGACTCAGAGGAGAACCACAGGTGAACTACAAAAAATCCAACAGCAAGAGGAAATTTATGTGAGCCAAATGTCATCTTGGGCCTTCCTTATCAAAGAACGCCTTCTGCTTAACCTAGAATCTACACGGGCCTTCAGAAGGCCTACAAGCCTCCTAAAATTATAGCCAACATTCTATGCAGATGTGCATTTTCTAACTATTTCATAGATTCACCTAAATTCTTTAATATTCCATAATCCTCTTCTCCATGCTGCCGCCTACTCCCCCCCCCACACACACACACAGAGGCATCACACATGAGTTAAAAAACACTGCCTTAGCTAAGTCCCTTGACAAAAAAAGACCTTCCCACTGAGGGGGGGGAAAAGGTGATTCTAATATTTAAAAGGCTGAGGGAGGCAAACACACTGTTTAGAACCTCCATGGGCAGTGAGAGTTGAGATAATGAGCACTCCAAACCCAGAGAAAGGCGGTTCTGGATTCAAGACCTAGCTCAGCTGCACACTTGCTCTGGGACCAGGGGCTAACCGGAGACTCATGGAAATCAGAACAGAGAGAAACTTTGACATCATCTATTTCACCTCCTTCTCCTCCCATCACATAGATGGAGAAACTGAGGTTCAGGGCAAGGTCATGGCTTCACTGGAGTCAAAGCAAATTAATTAAAGCCAGAATCTGAACTTCAGACTCGGCAAAATGATTTGCACACTCTGTATTTCAGTATCAGAAGGTCCAAAATACGTGCTTAGATCCAGTGTCCTCTAAACTGATTCCTAAATGATGGATAATTTCAACTCCCTCCTCTGGACCTGGAAATCTCATGAACACGAGTTTGGTTTTGGCAAAGATCACTCCAGCGGCTTCTCAGTCCAGCCCAGTCCCATAAGAACAAGGCAGAGAGACAGTCTGAAAGAATGAGAGATGCTGCCATTAATCTTGTGTAGCCCTGCACCTGGGAATTACAGGCCTTGAACTAGATTTCACTGTGATGGCTATTACTCTCCTGTCCTCTTCCTTATTAATCCTTCATCCGTCTTCTCTTCATTAATGCTCCCAACTGTGCACAGTAAACAGCCAGCTCGGAGCCCATCCTCAGCCTCCCATAACTCACTGGATCAAAAAAGGGCAGGAGGCGGATGGAGGAAACAGAGGTGATGTCAGGGTCAAGTAATCTCTTACAGGAAGGGCTGCAGGGGAATCCATAGTGTCCTAATAAAAAACAGACAGCAGAAGCCAGCCAGAATCTCTTACTCCACTGCCCCACGGAATTAACAAGAATGGCTGGAATCCACTTTTGCTTTAAAAGCATCTCATACCCCTGCACTGCCACACAATGGCCCTTTAAATACTGGGACAAGAAAGGAGAATTTATAGAAAGAGACCTCTCTCCTAAGAAGAGACAGAACTATGGAGTCAGACGAAAAGTCTAGACCAGGATCTGCCACTAATACCTTAGAAAACTGGACTCCTTCCTTGACCCCAAGTCTCAGTCTCTAATAAGGGAATTTGGCTAGACTGGTTCTTAGAGTCCCCTCCTTCCAGCTTTGACATTCTGTCCTCTCCTTACAGGTCAAGCACTCAACCTGGAAAAATCCAACAGAAGACCCCAACGACGTTAACCAGTGGATAAGTTTCCCAGACCCTCGCAAAATGAGACTCAGACTATGGAGTAGAGAAACATGGAGGAAGATGGACTTGTTTTCTTCCTTTCTAACCAGAACCTGAATGTTGCTGGAGGTAAGGGATGGCCAGTGCATACACACTCCACAATGGCATAGATAGAATCCAAATCATGAACCGCTCTTCTGATATGTAGAAGATCCAAAGCTAATAGAAAAATACCTACTTCCAAGCACTGGCTCTGTCACAGGGTCCTAAGACTTACCTAGGACTTCAGAAAAGTGACAGCAAGAGAAAGAAAAGACTGGCTAAGAAATAAAAATCACAGACAATAGGACATTTGACTAGAAGTCATGCCATGATCAACAGGTCCAACTCCATCTGTTGTTAGATGCTGAAATGGGCCCTAGAGAGGGAAAGTGACTGGACAAGGTAACACAGCCAGAACTGGGGTCAGAACTAGATTCTCATGACTTCTGGTTCGCACAGCACAACATAAAACACAAGGCTCCACTCCCCAAGACGATGCTACTCTACCCAGGTAACTCAGAAATGATTTCATGTATCACTCCTGCCTCTATCTCCACCTCAAAAAGCAGCAATTGGTTAAACGGATTTAAGGTAGACTAGGGCCATTTCCATCAAATTATAATAAAAAATTCCCTCTAGCAATATAGACAAGTTCATGGTAATTAATTCAGTATTATTCATCCTCGCTAACGAATCAACCCGTGGAAAACAAGGATCATCAGCGGTCTCCAGCAGGCCAGAAGCCTATTCTTGTTCAAGTACAGATCTTGCCTATTAAAGAACATTGGGTATCAGCTCTAAATAGTAAACAGGGTATACTGTTTCAGATTCCATGAAGTGCAGCTTTAAATAGATTTGGTTTGGAAATGGAACAGGGAACACACCACAGTCAGTGGATCAACGCTGAAAGCAGAGAAAAACATGATTACACTCATTAAGTGGGTACCTGTTGACACATCTACTGTCAAGTCTAATTATTTATTTAAACTGTTATTCTTTCTTCATTACTGCCACTGATACCAATGATTACCACAAGATTATTTTCAGTTTCTACAGCATGCCCCCAGAATATTTACTTCTCTACCTCCCAAAGGTTATTTGAGAAGTTTTTGTCCTTCCCTGCCCACCAATCCCCACCTCCAAAATATGGATGGAGAGCTGGATAGACGGGGTGAAAAGACAGAGATGAAATCCCTCTTTCTCAAGAGCAATTATTTCTTAACCTTTCAAGTCTTGCTTAAACCCCTATTCTTCGTTTCAAGATGGGTTTCCGTGCAGAACAGGGGCATACTTACAGGGTTTCCAAGCTTACTCTATTAATATTTAACAACTGGCATTTGGAAAAAAGTTAATATAACCGCAGCTTCTAAATGAACCACTTAGATCTCTGCCTAACAGGGCTATCAAAAACTAGAGTATTACATGTCTACACGACATTCTTTTCTGATAGATTTATCCACAAAAACAAGTGGAATATATTAGAAAGGAGCTTTTGCAGGAGTAATTTAGGGACTAGAGAGGGACCAAAAGATGGGCAGGAGTCATCCCTATGTTTTTGGCCACTACCATTTTGTATAACCCTCTCTTTCGTAGGAATGAGAATAAAATCTAAACAAGCAGCTGCTCCATCTGATCTAATTACAGAGGAGTTCCACAGTCCATACATCACCCACCTTGTTTGCCCGTGACATGTTCTTATGTGATGTGAATGGTAAATAGCAGCTTTAACAACCATATTAATTTTTAAAAGTATTAATATATGTTGTTAATATATATAGTATAATGGAACATATGTTACATTAGTAACACCCTAAGTTCCACTTGATACTAAACTGTTGATTCTGACAAATATGGGACATGACAACAAACTTCAATTTTTTTTCAAAGGTCTGTGTAACTAAAGTCACACTGACAGTTCAAGATCATGGAAAAAACATACCAAAGCCATGACCGAAATATTCAGCAAAACAAGCGTTTACAGTATTTCAAGTGCCGATATCAAATCTTCCACAGAGCTGCTATCCTACGGGGCCCTACGTTAGGAACACCATACCGAGGGTGTCACCACTTTTTCGCCCAAGACGTCTCAAAGACGACACAGAACTCAGCACACCTAACTGGGAAGTGCAAATATTGGCTGGCTAACTGCAAAAGAAAACTCCCATCTTGCAAATTTTGCAACCACCATGCTTCCTTTAAATTTCTTTCTGGCCCCTGTTTTCATGACAAACTCCAGACAAATATGCTCTTTTGCCAAAAGCCCAGCTCCTTAGCACTGGTCCCCCCAGAACAGGGGCATGTACACACTATGGGGCCTGAGTCTCAAAAACCTCTAACTCGTTTTCTGTATTCTTAGGATTTGGGTGTTGCCACTGTAGCCCTGAACAATGTGTTTTGGAGATCTTCTGGGGGCAGCTAAAAGACAGTGACAGACACGACAAGCAGAGTTTGGTCCCTCAGAGCCAGGAAGCATTGGCAGAACGGAATAGTGAAAAATTCCCCTCCACCAAGGGCCAGGAAACCAGAGAGAAGCCCTCCTGCCATATGCTAGCTAGGGATACAAAGAGACAGTAGAAAGGAACATAGCACATTATGGGGACACCTGGGTGGCACAGTCAGTTAAGTATCCAACTCTAGGTTTGAGCTCAAGTCGTGATCTCCCAGTTGCGGGATTGGTCTCCATGCTCAGCGGCCTCTGCGCCCCCCCCCCCACCACTCATGCGCTCTCCCTAAATAAATAAATAATATTTTTTTTTTAGAAAGAGTACATAGCACATTATAGACACTTAAATACTTGTAAAATCTGAATTTTCTGTGTTGCCCAGATTTTTGTGCTTCGGGTATTAACCCAGGAAGGCTACAAATTGAAAGGGTAATATTAAATCAAGAAGAGAGAAAAGGATGGCTGTTCACTGCTTCAGCCATTTTTTCAGGTTGTAGTGCTCATGAAATACTTTTGCATTTCTTCTGTAAAATTAACCTTCATCATCATCGCCAGGATGCCTAATAGCATTTCATAAATATGAAGATGGCGATCCTCTCTTACCTCAGAGAGTAAGTTCCTGGAATGGTCAGATAACACAAGTTTGGCAGACTGCAATGCCGGAGTCTGTAAATGAAAAAGGTAAGCGTTACTCTTGGGCATTAAGCTATATTTATCATAAATTCAGATATATAGAGCAGTTTCTTGTTTTGTAAAACATTTTCACATTCATTATCTCATGTCACTCCACAACCACCCAGTGAAGAAGCGGGAAGATTTGTGTATGTCCCACGGCCTCCCCTCATAACGACACAAAGAATGTTTGTTTCAAAAGACAACACCTCAAAATTTAAAAATTACATGTCCTCTCAACCCCAGAAAGCAAGAGATGCTGCTTTAGGTGAAGGACCTCGCTTCACTGGTGAGGAAACAAAAAGGCATAGAAGAACAGACAGAAGGAGAAGGGAACAAACATATTTCTCATGACTAACTTCACAAATATGAGTGACTATTACTGTCTTCATTTTACAGATATGGAAATGGACATTCAGGAAAGGAAGGTGGGTGACTTGTCCAAGACTACATGGTACTATGTAGTACATAGTACTACAGCAGGGTACAAGTTTGGACTCCCAGTCTCTGCCTGTTGGTCCAGTGATCTCTCCTTTATAGCTTAGTCTCTCCTGGGCTATTAGGTTAGGAAAACACAAACAACACACTGACTTTATCCACAAGGCTGGGTAGGAGAGGGAATAATACGATAAAACCAGAACATGTGATTGACATGAGAAAGTGGAAAAAAACACATGGGATTTATAGCCAGTCAGACTTGTCTCCTCTTAAGGATGTCTTTAGGCAAGTTACTTAAACTCTCTGAGTGTCAATTTCCTTATATGTAAATGGGAATTATAATATCTACTTCCTGGCCAAAACTCAAACTTTTTTTTTTTTTTTAAGATTTTATTTATTTGACAGAGGTCACAAGTAGGCAGAGAGGCAGGCAGAGAGAGAGGAGGAAGCAGGCTTCCCACCAAGCAGAGAGCCCAATGTGGGGTTCAATCCCAGGACCCTGAGATCATGACCCAAGCTGAAGGCAGAGGCTTAACCCACTGAGCCACCCAGGCACCCCATAAGATTTTCATCCATTATTTCGCATCTATAGGAATGGACAGTGGTGGTATACAAAGCATGAATATTTCTTCCTATGAGCCCGTGTTTATCTGATCAAAGAATAACGCTGTAAGCACATAATGCTGCAGAATATCTCTGGGTTGGGAATTTTTTCGATTCATATGCCTAGTTCTAAACCACTGTGATATTTACCTACGTGTATGTCCCACGGCCTCCCTAACAATGACACAGAGAATGTTTGTTTCAAAAGACAACACCTCAAAATTTAAAAATTATGTGTCCTGTTGACCCCAGAAATCAAGAGATGCTGCTTTAGGTAAAGGACGTGCAGGTGCATCTCAAATCGTTTGAAAGTCTGTGTCTTTGGACTGGAAGTTCATCCCTTAGGTTCAGAGAGATGGAGCTTCCAACAGAAGAACATAGTACTCAAATAGGATTAAGAATAAAACATGGTAGATAAGATACCGTGCAAGAAAGTCTTGCCACAGGCCACCAAAATCATTGGTCAAATGACCAAAAATTGGTCATCATGACCAATTTTACCAAGAAGGAAACCAAACTTCCAGGATCATATGGTTAATACTAAGCAGACCAAAATATGACCTTGAATCCTGACACCAGAACCAGTAAGGACCCTTCTATTACATGATGCAACCTCCCATTTGGGAGTACATACCATATAAAAGTCAACTGTAAAGTCACCAAAGCACATTTAGTATTGAGCCCTGCTTCCCTGACAAGTGAAAGGAGAGAGAGAGAGAGAGAGAGAAGACTTCATATCTGTGGTCTAACCAGAAGGTGACACATTATGAAGCTGTTCAATACAGAGTTACCATGCAGACTTTCTCAGCTCTCCCCAGTGCAGTTTCAGAGATGCAACATCTTTGGCAAATTCTCAAAACATAAGCCACAGAAACAAAGAAGCCAGCACCCCTGAATTCTCTCTCATCAAGAGGTCTCAATGCTCAGCAGTAGAGAAGCGGAAGCCTCCTCGCTACGAAGTTCACCAGCCCTCTTCACGTGCATGATTCGAGGGTCAAGTGTCCTCAGTAACTCAGGTGTATTACCTAATGCAATGGAGTTCTCCACTAGGCCCAGTGGCAAACCCCACTGGAGCATCTTGTTAATAAAGCCAGCCATCCTGAGCCACCTCTGTGTTTATGACTGCTGACCAAGACCCTGGCAGTCTGCATGCTTCGTCAAACCACCTGTCCTCTCTCAAGAAAAATATTCTCATCTTCAGAAGCAATTTCAACCCAAGAGAAAGAAACCTGTATGCTCAGCATTCAATTTACAAACCTTCAACCTATTCATTAAAGTACAGGCAAAAGCAAGACTCACCAAGTCAACTTGGAGCTCGGATGGAATAATTGATAATTTACACTGTAAATTGGGAAAAACAGGAAGGAACAAATGAAGCCAATGAAAAAGAGAGAGAGGAAAAAGGCAGAAAGGAATGGAAGGATATAAGAAATGAGGGAGAGCAGAGAGAACTGCTCCAGTAGGTTTTTCACAAACCACAGTGGCTTCTGAACGGACCCCCATACCGCAGGACAATTTTTAACCAACACAATTCTGCGATAATGAACCTCACAGTATGAACACAAATTCCAACCGACACCAGAATCACTGTAGCCAATGTAAAGATACCTCTTAATACTTGATATTTTACAAGTGCTATAGTACCAATGACCAACATGACAGAGCCTTGTAAAAACTTGCACTAAGCCAACAAATGGATAACTCCTGAGCACCGAGGTCCCAGATGTCCCTCCTGAATACGGGGGTGTTATCTTGAAAAGAAGAGTTGGATGGGGAATGAGTGCCTGGGTTCTGCTCTTAGCACTTTAATTCCCAAATCTTCTGTATTAGAAGTTGTACGAAATATGTTTTTTCTGTGTTTGTTTGTTTGTATCTCTTTTCATAGGTCTTGACCAAGCTGTCCCTAAACCACCTGTGAAAGGCCAAAAATTACTTTGTTTGCATTTTGTGTGTCTGCCTAAGTTTTAGGTAGGGGTAGAGGTAGAGGGAAAGGATTAATAAGATTGATTTAAATTAAACTATTTACTTGTTTAAATTAAATCATATACTAGATTTGCTTAAATTAAACACTGTCATAATCTTTAACATGATTATTAGGAAGTCTGTCTCTGAAAACAATTGAAATGTTAGACCAGGCCAAAGGCATTAGGTAACAAACATAGAAAGGCCTCGACTCCCATCATCAGATCCCATACAAAGAGCATTTTTAAATGCACTCTACTCTCTCTCACCTGCCACCCTAAGATACTTATCAAGAATAAAACATATTCCATGGCTTATGAATGATTTGGTTGTCTCATTAAAGTAATGTTTGCCAGTATTTAATTGCTTCCCTCCCTGATTTTAATTTCCTCACCTGTCAGCATCTATCAGAGGCACTGAGATCTTCTGACATCCTGGCTGATTGTGTTGAAATTAATCAGATTTTTAAAAAGTAAATTGCTTTGGCCTAAAGGTAATGCTCAGCTTCTTAATGTGATATTTATAAGGGTTCTATCAATGAACTTATAATCTAGAAATTAGATGAGAGGCTTTAGGAATCCTAAGCAAAAATATAAGTAGCTTACAGATTTCCAGCACTGGACTTTAAAAGGTCAGGACTTTAAAAAAAAAAAAATTCAATCAACAAGTGCTTATTATAAGGACATACAGCACTTGCCTGCAGTCCTTTTTGGCTAAATGGAAGAGAGGAAGACATAAAGCTACCTTAGAAAGCATGGAGAAACAGGTAAAAATGAAGTTGAACTCATTTTGACTGAAGGAGCTGACAGTCTGATCACTCAAAGGGTGCATTTTGATCTACAATTGTGACCAATTATATACATTATGTTCTCACACAGATTAATGATTCTACTCTGTATCTCCATCCAGTGGGGTGAAGCTGGTGTTACTGTTAGTAATAGTAGCAATATTGCCATTCGACAAGTAACAAAGCTGAGACACAGAGTGGTGAAGGGATACCTTCCTAGATGCCTTGTATGGGCAGACCAGGTCCTGTGATCTGCATAAAATGAGAAATACAGCATGATTATCTTGGAATAAAAGAGAGAAAAAAATTCTTTGCAAACCTTCCAACCATAATTATTCAGTGTTAACTCTTATGCTCTTATCTATCAGTAACAGTGCTTAAGACACTCGGGAAACCCACAAGCACTAAGCTGTTCTATAAGAAGTAAATGAAATGATGGATTGAGAAATACTTTGTAATATGTCATACTATCATGATATTATTTTTATGTATTTATGTTATTATTGCTACTTTGGAATGCAGAAATATGCATTCAGGCAGTAATTGGGTCCCAAAAGCAAACCTATATATATTAGCATCACATCTATCTTTCAGTTATTCTGCTGGTTCTAAGGTCCCTAAAATAAACAGAAGAATGAAAAATGTTGTATGAATACCATTGGAGGGAGGAGGAGAGTCAAGGGGAACACATGGAACTTGGTGGTAGATTTTCACAGAATCAGCTTATTATTAACCATACACAATCTAAACCCTAGTAGGGTCTTATTTTTCCAATGGACTTTAAGCCCCTTACTCAACTTTTAAGCATCCCAACCTAAACCTGATTCTTTTCCCAACCTAGAAAGGCTTGGTGAAGAAGCCCTTCTCATATCCCTGGTAGGATCTATTTCTAGATCACCAAAATTACCACCCTCTCTTAATATGTTTATTTGATTATGTGTTTTGAGGTAAGAAACCCTGTCTAACTCAGTTTTTTGAACCCCAAACCCAGAATCTGATCTTTAGTACTCAAGAAAATGTTGAATGAATGAATGCATGGACAAATTAAAACAGTGTTTTATGTAATTCCTAGGGCACCTAGCTCAACGCATGTCCTATTAGAAGTGTTTAGTAAATGTTGGTTGAATTGACATTAACTGAATATTTAATTTAAAGTATATCATTCAACTAAGCAACTCTAAAAGCTACTGAGTGAGGAATCCAATGAGGACTTGAGTAACCTTCAATGACCCAGTCATCATTAACCCATTAAAGGTGTGGACAAATGTTCTTCACAGGAAAATAATAAAAGCTTAATACACAAGTAGAGATGTAGACAGGAGTTGAATAAATTCATGTAGATAAAAATAGGATTTGCAAAAAAAAAAAAGGTAATTTCTATACACAGTAACATGAATGAGATCTAGAAACATCTAGAAATGATCTAGAAGTAACAAGAATTTTTTTAGGGTTGTAGGTATGAATAAAATCTAGAAAGAAAGGATAGGGAAAGAAAGGGAGAGAGGGAGAAATTCTTAAAATAATGAATTCTAAAAATCAACTCATATCTATAAAAAATAAAAAGAAATCATTGGAAACAATCAAAAAAACTAAAAGCCTACTGAATGGGAGAAAAATATTTGCAAATGACATATCTGATAAAGGGTTAGTATCCAAAATATATAAAGAACTGATACAACTTAACGTCAAATAAACCCAAACAATCCAATTAATAAGCGGGCAGAAGACATGAACAGACATTTCACCAAAGACAACATCCAGATGGCCAACAGACACATGAAAAGATCTCCCAACATCACTCATCATCAGGGAAACACAAATCAAAACTACAACGAGATATCACCTCACCTGATAGAATGGCTAAAATCAAAAACACAAGAAAGAAGAAGCGATGGAAAGGATGTGGAGAAATAGGAACCCTCTTGTAGTGTTGGTGGGAATGCACACTGGTACAGCCACCATGGAAAACAGAATGGAGATTCCTCAAAAACTTAAAAATATAACTACCACATAATCCAATAATTCCACTGGGTATTTACCCAAAAAATACAAAAACACTAATTCAAAAAGATATACGCACCCCTATGTTTACTGCAGTATGATTTATAATAGCCAAATTATAGGAGCAGCCTAAGTGTCCACCGACAGAGGAATGGATAAAGAAGAGGTGGTGTACATATATACATATGTATATGGAGATCTGAGCTGTTGTTTATCTCTCAATATTGGGCAGCTAAATCTCAAAAACACAGAGTTACAGTGGCCCATCTTGAATGCTGACTCCTTCCCACTGTCAGGATGCTACACATGCTTTTCCTGACATTTACATATATCTAAATATATATAACATATATTTATATATGTATATATTATTAATATTTATCTATTGCATTATATATTATTGACATTTCTATTAATATTAATGTTTCCATTATATTGATATTTACAGATACATACTATTTGTATTATATAAATATATAATTATATATTATAAAATATATGTGCATATATGTCATATACATATTTATGTATGTATGTATATATACATACAATGGAATAGTACTCATCCATACAAAAGAATGAAATCTTGCCATTTGCAACGGCATGGACCTAGCTAGAGAGTATTATGCTAAAGTTAAATAAGTCAGAGACAAAAAATATATTTCACTCACACGTGAAATTTAAGAAATAAAATGAACAAAGAAAAAAAGAGACAAACCAAGAAACAGACTGTTAACTATGGAGAACAAACTGATGGTTACCAGAAGGGAGGTGGGTGGGGGGATGGGTGAAACAGGCAATGGGGATTAAGAGTGCACTTACCAGGAGGAGCACTGAGTGATGTGTGGACTTGCTGAATCGCTATACTGTACCCCTGAAATTAAAGTAACACTGTATGTTACCTATATGTTAACTGTACTGGAATTAAAATTTTTAAAAATGAAATCATTGGAAAGATTAAAAACAAAAAGAGTTAATCAAGCAAAAAGTAACATTTATTAAACAAACTACATTTTTGTAACTGAGCCAAGCATTTTGCTTACTTCAATCCTTAAAAATATTCTTAGAAGTCATTATTATATACATTTTGTATCTGAATAAACCAAGGCTCAGAACAATTAAGTTATCTGGCTGAGTTCCACCACTAGTAAGTTATGGTACTAGAATTTATATCCTAGCTATTTTTCCTTAATTATTGAAGCATACTTGATACACAATGTTACATTAGTTCCAAGTGCACAAGCGTTCCATAGATACACATGGTGATCCAACAGTCTGTAAGTCCTGCTATGCTCACCACAAGGGGAGCTACCACCTGTCATCATATAATGCCATCACAACATCACTGACTCTATTCCCTGTGCATATCCCAGCTTTTAGACCCACAGACTCATACTGTTTCCATATCTAACAGAGAAGTGGGCTGGAAAGAGAACTTCAGAGATGGGTGTCATGGCAGAAATCTGGAAAGTGATGTGGACCTGGCGGGAAAGGGGGTTGGGGATAAAGAATATAAGCATCCAGACCTGCTGCAATCCTGAGAGAGACAGAGCAAGATGTGAAGGGGATGGAGAACTCAAAGCTACTCTTGAGAATCGGAGGACTGGGCATGTATAAGACACGCTACATGTTTGCAAAATACACAGCGCTAGAACTCTTAGGGCTGAAACCATGAAAACTCCAGTTTCAGAACAATGCAGAGGAGAACTTTAAACATGACGCTGTCCAGCAGTAGAACAAATAGCCTCCCCAAGAATTGGAAGTGCTCAAGTAGAGGCTCCATGGCCATCTGTCAGGGAAGGCGTGTGTAGCATCCTGGCAGAGGAAGTCAGCATCCGAGGATGGGCCGCTGCAGCTCTGTGTTTCAGAGATTTAGCTGCCCCGTGCTGAGAGATAAACAACAGCTCAGATCTCCAGATACCAATCTGAAGAACAGCCTTTAAAGAGGAGACCCCTGGGTGAAAAGAGTGCCCATTCAGCACCTCCACGGAGAGGCCAGGATGCGCCACACACAAGACAGGCAGAGAACACATTTGAAAGAGTTAAACCTGAACTGCTGGTGCATGGTACGTAAGCCTCATAAATGGCTAGACAGAGCCACAACCGAAGTCTCAGAAAGAAAGAGAAGAACCTAAATGGTCCACATGGAACCAAAGGCACAAACCATCTTTTTATGCAAAGCAAAGGAAGTCATGGAAGGCCTAAGTGTAGGGAAGAGCTGATTCACAGGGGTGACCGAAGATCACATCAGAGCTCACTTCCGGTAACCGAGATAGCCACGGAGGAAGCAGAAGAATGTTAGAAAACAAAGTCAAAAAAAAAAAAAAAAAGGGCAAAAAGTCTGACAGGTCGGAGAGAGCAATGAAATGCTGAATGGGAACTAGGAACAAAGGAGAACTCGCAAAAGAAAACTCAACGTATTGGAAAATGAGAGAAGATTCCATTTAAGAGTGCGCTGGCCCACAGTTTATAGTCAGCCAGATTCACTCATTTTCATACACTGTGACCTGTCTCACCCCGATCCCCCAAAAATCTACTTTAAATAAGAGAGGAGGACTGAAGAGAAAATGTGATATCTGGGTCGGGCACTACGGTCTCTCCCAGCATCCACCACCACAGTGTCAGTCTGGCCAGTTTTTACTGAAGAAAACAGATCACATAAAATATTAACATCGGTAAGAACAAAAGCAAAGGGTAATTTTTATTGGACAACCTCCCTCCCAGAGGAAAGAAAAAAGGGAGGGAGAGGATTCTAGTAGAGACGTGGGAGGCAGGGGTCGTCCAGCAAGATGAATTCACCGTGACAGATAAGAGAACGGGTGTGTGTGCAGTTACTTTTCCTGGGACTCTGAGCTAAGCCAGGTGAAGAAGGAAGTGGCTACTTCAGCCCAAAGTCCCTGAGTTTTTTTCCCCCCACAAAGCTGAAATTCTAAACCAGAAAATGAACAAGCACTGAACCACTCCTTCAACTTCTCTCAGGTCTTGGCAAACACAAAATCCTTTCTGTTTAAAGAGCAGCAGTGGTCACTACTAAGAGTGGGAAAAGAGGGCCATGGTATGGAGCTGAGCACAGAGTGTGGAAAATACACCAAGGGCTTCATAAGCCCAAAAAAAAAAAAAAAAATATATATATATATATATATATATATATGTATGTATATGTATATATATGGAAATCTTCCCAAACAAATTCAATAATTATATATATTTGGCATCCCATATTCACAAAAGAAGTTCAGAAACATCTACCTTGAGATTCCTGAAACTGGCACAGGAAATCAAAAGAAGAAAAGAGGAATTCACTAATAACCAGGTTCTTGTCCAAGCTCTGCCACTAACCAGTGCTGTGGTCCTGGCTAGGCCCCTTTCAGCTCTGCTCGCCTAAAAAACGAAAGGACAGGAATAGATCAGTGGCTCTCAATGCCTATGATGAGTGTTCTTCAGTGTTGACATTGGCATGGATGGGGCAAGAGCAATCAAGAGAGGGTAAAAATGGCCAAAGTCTTAACACAAATCGAGCAGTGGCACCAAAATGTACTGAGAGCCATTGTACGTTTCACCACCAGGTCCCCACAGGAAAGGGAAGATGGGGCTAGTTCCACTTACAACGCTCCGCCATGCACTAAACGTGAAACTCAATCTCTGAGCACACGTCTCGCTAATATCCCATGTGACAAAATAGAAAGTAGGCACAAAGACCTTCTGCTGAATCCTGAATGACAACGGTCATCTTCAAGAAAGGCACTTGTGTGATTGTCCAAATCAACAGCTAACCCAACAGCTCTTTGCATTAGAACACCCACTTTTATTTGAAAGAATGACTGACAAACTGGTCATTCAGACTTGGCGTTGCCAGACACGGTCTCAAAAATAAACCAAGGGATGGGGCGCCTGGGTGGCTCAGTGGGTTAAAGCCTCTGCTTTCGGCTCAGGTCGTGATCCCAGAGTCCTGGGATCGAGCCCCGCATCGGGCTCTCTGCTCCGCGGGGAGCCCGCTTCCTCCTGATCTTTGTCCATCGAATAAAAAAAAAAAAAAAAAAAAAAATCTAAAAATAAACCAAGGGAATCCATCATTTCAAGGAAAACAATGAACAGAATTTGTTGCCAATGATAAAAACCAGTTTTAAGGTGAAAATTAGAATTTGAAAACCTTGCATCTACTATTATTGTATACTTGGTATATTCTTAATAATATAAAAATATTTATAATAATATATGATAATTATAAATACATATAATAATAATATATTTTCTGATGAAAGCAGTGGTGATATTAATGAATGTGATTTTGTTGTTGTTATAGAACGAAACTTGTCAACATCTGGAAAATTAAAGTAAGCCAGTATTTCCAAATGAGCAATTTGTAGTGTTACAGAGGTGGAGATCAATTCAAAGTGAATATTAGACCAATGAATTTTAATATAACACAGTATAAAGAAGTTTAGTGAAACGATTTCAGATTTCACATTAGGGAACCACCGCTTGTCAAGTTTTGGTGTAATATTAAAAAAGGAAACCCATAATTACATCTTTTCTACTTCTTCTTCCAGTCCTTTGGTAAATTCCTTCAGGATTTTCTTTATAAACTTTAATCAAAGCATATGTTGTGATAAATTGACATTTTTCTCACTATTTTTTTGAAATAGTGTCCAAGCTCTTCCCCACTAGGGAAGACAAAGAGTGGGTTCAGCAATGCCTTTGGACCCTGCTCCTGTCCACCATTATGTAGCGGCCACATTTATGAATGTTTGGAAACATTGAAACATCTGTGTGACTTCTCAGAGTAGGCCCCTTGTTAGTAACAAATATTTACCGTGTGCCTTCCATGGGGCAGGCACCGGTTAAGAGGACACTTGGGTCAGAATCCAGACTCCACGACTATTTGGGGCATCCTCTCAGTCAAAATACAAAATCTCTCTGCATCTGTTTCTTTAATGTGAAATAAGAATGGCAGTAGAGCTACTTCATAAGATTTATTGTGTAGTTCCACTGAAATGACCCATTAAAATCCTTATTACAGGGGCACCTGGGTGGCTGGTCAGTTAGGCATCTGCCTTCAGCTCACGTCATGATCCTTGGATCCTGGGATTCGAGCCCCAGGTCAGGTTCCCCAATCCTGCTTCTTCCTCTTCCTCTGCTCATTCTCTCTCTCTCTCTCTCTTTCTCTCTCAAATAAATAAATAAATCCAACCCTACAACACACAATACCTAGCATATTGGGAAAAAAAAAACTCGGGAAATCTTACCCATTGTTATGATAACTAAGATGTCTCTCATTGTTTGCTGTGTACATGAAAGAAATAAACACAACTTAACCATATAGTATCAGGGGCTCAAAATCTACCCCACTTGCTGACACATTCAGCTCCATGAAAACTCAGTGGCAAAAGTATCCAGGAGTCCTCACTTCTCATCCCCAAAGTGAAAACAATCCGTCTTTGGTCAGGAAGGGAAGCAGGGTGCTCACAGTGACCAGGCACTGCTTAAGTTCCTCCAGCTTCTGGTAGTGGACGGAGCAAGGACTGCCTCCCCAACATTAATCTCCAGGCACCGTGGTGACAGGTCAAAGGACAGGGAGGGAGAATCTGGACCTAGTTCTTGATCAGACAAGAGGGGGGACTTTCATTTTCCCTTACCCCCGGCCCCCAGGGGCAAAAAGTCACGTTCATTTCATCTCTTTGCCCCATGTAAAGCTCAGCAGGAACAGGGCTGGGGAAAAATAAGGATGCTCGTCAACCCGAGGTCAAACCAAAAGAAAAAGAGATGCCCTCACACTGCTAAGAATAGATTGCATGTAGGAGAGAGGAGGTTCTTAATAAATTTCTTTCAATTAAAAATATAATCTGGAAGAATAGACCCATGCATGCTTACCTACAATTTCTTTATAAAGATATAAGGGAATTAATCATTAAACTAGTTATACTGCTGAGGCCCAATTTCATTTTTAAAGGAAAAAACATGATGCCGCCTTTATTTTACTTCATCAACTCCACGCACAACCACTCAAGTGTCAGTATCTTACTAGCCCGATAAGACTTTAACTGCTGATTTAATAGAATGATGTAAGTTATGCTTCCAGAATAATGTATAGAAACGATTATGCCCCCTTAACAGCACTTGGATCTTCAATCAGGAAATTCAATTTTAGCTGCAAAACTATGTTTTGGCAAAAGTGCAATTGAACTCAGTGTACTTGTCACATTTCTAAATATACTCTGGTCACCATGACAACAAGGGAGACTGATGGATCGCTTAAAAGAGTACGGTATATTTAATTGTCAGCATTTTAAACTGACTCAGAAAAAAATGCTGTGTGATAGGTCTACTCACCATGGTTACTGCCGGCTGAGTCCATAATCATAAAAGGCTCACATACGCACATCGACAGCGTGCACGCAAAGAACGTAAAAGTCATAAGGCCCTGTATTTCCAACCACGCTACGCACCAGACTTAAAGAGTTTAGCAGTGACTTGTTCTCATTAAGGTGCCTCTCGAAAACCCATCTCCTAGACTGACTGTCAGGATCTGCTTCTGTACCCAAGGTTGCGACTGCAAATCCCAACTCCGATTCCAACGTCTGCTCCCCGTCTTAGACTAAAGATAACGATGAACTTAAGGCTATTTTCTCCTTGAGCAGGGGATGAGGGTCTCTTTCTTTTTCCTTCCATGTAGACTCATTCCCCAGCAATAACCTTCTGGGGTCCACATATCCCCTAAACAACGTGCTGAGCACCACTCCTCTGCCTATGCTGGGGCAACCTTCTATAGGCTAGGAACAGAGGGCCAACAAACAGATACCATCCCCACATTTTGGGAGCTGACATCCTAAGACAAAGGGAAGACAAAGACAGAAACAAAGAATCCATTAAAGAGAATGAAATAATCCAAACAAGTGATCCATTAGACTGCATTAAGACCATGCTTAGCACATAGGGAGCATTCAGCAAGTCTTCGCCATCACTGTTTCAACTAAGACAGCTCTCACCAAATGAGCTTGCCATACACGGAAAGAAAACAAAGGCATGGTAACCGGGCTTCCAGAGAACCTCAAGTGTTATATAGAACATAAAGCAAGATAAAGGGAGAAAGAAATGGGGAGCAGAGAGGTGTGCTACTTTAGCTTAGCTACAGGTTAAGGAAGATCTCTGCAAGGAGATACTTGTACTGACCCTAGAATGAAGAGTCCAAGCCAGCCATCTGCAGAATTAGAAGGTCAAGTGGGAACAAAATTGGCTTACACCCAGGACAAAACCCTACTGAGTGAAGTGATTATGGAGTGGGAGATAAGGAAAGCCCACCTCACAGTGCCTTTGTGGGCTACAAGAAGGTCTTCCAAATGTTTCTAGATACCATGGAAGGCAATGTACGATGGGGGTGAGATGCAATCCAATTAGCAACTTTAGAAGATCTCCCCCTGTGGTGTAGAGAAGGGCAATAAAGGGAAATCATAAAAGTATAGAAACCATTTCAGAGACTCTATTGTCACAGTCAAGGTAATGGATGGTGACAGACTGAGCCACTATTCTCCTATTGTAGGGCCTTTCCACAGCCCCAGGCTTATTACCCTCTCGACCACCTCTGGCAATAAAGGTACTAGAGCAGCCAGAAATAGGAAACAGCCCAAAGGCAGAAGACACAAGTCCTGGCTAAGCATGTGGATGGAAGCCCTATAGCATGGTGGCGAACATGCCCCGGATCCCGCAGGTCTGGGTGGGACTCGAGATGCTGTATTTCCAGCAAGCTGGGAGGCTTGTTGGGGTGCCACAAGCCCAGGAACCACACGGTTTGGAACCAGGGTTCTAGGAGGGCCTGGAGGACGGAACCCCAGAGCAGCAGGAAGCAATGAGAATTCAGCTTAGAAGAATAATAGGTGGAAATAGAAAAGAAGGGGAAAATCCAAGAGCGGTGGCCAAAAAGATGCAATCCAAGACTTGACGACAAATAACCCGTGAGCGAAAATAAAGAAGATGGTGGAACTGATCTTGAGCTTTCTTTAATTGCATTATTCACTGTGCAGATAGTTTTCATCTATCAAGTGCAAACCACTTTCACAATGAATACTGCCCCTGGTGACAGTCTATCCCTACGAGAGAGGGCCAAGGAAACGATTGTGGTGACAGATAATAAGAACAATAACAGCAATCTCTTATTGAGAGCTTATTCAGTGCCAAATGTATCACAGCACGCATGATCTCCAGTTCTGACAACGCTATTCCTATCTCACAGATGACAAAAGTGAAACTCAGAGACATTGTGTAGCTCACCCAGAGTCACTCCTGCTTCAGCCAAATTCAAACACAGGAACAAACCGTAAAATCTGTTACCTCGACCTCCATTTTGCCTAACAAGTTGCATCTACGGGAGAATCGGATGCCCACTTGGGGCATCCATCCTCAAAAGTCAGGGCTTCCTTGGGCTCTGACTAATCTTCAAGGCTGTAAGTGGCAAAAGTTGATACATGGACTCTAAGAGCTTAAGAGTGAAGTATGCAAGGTCAAGTGGCTGATCTGTGGCAGAACCGTGACTCATGTCATAGCTTCCTAACACAAACGTAGCTTAAGTGTTTTTATGCTCCTGCTCAGACTCTGTTCTGTACTCTTCTCCAGGACTCTTCCGTGGCCCCATTCTTCTCTTCTCAACTTTAATCTACATTTACTTTACAACTGTGTCTGCACAGAGAGGAACTGGCTCTCTACCCAGTGATGGTCTGGAGTGAGAAAGAGGCCCTTGTTTGTGAAGATGCATGGGGAACGGTAGTAGATATTGACAAGACATCAGGAGATAAGAAAGATGAGCTGAGACATTTCCCCAGCCCAGGAAGTGGGTAAGAAATGAGCCACAAGATCTTCCTTCTAATCACCCACACTGTGCTTTCCCAGGATGATTCACAGGTATGGCTCCACCAACCTGACAGAGGGGACCATCATCAGGAAGATGAAAGGATGTTTTTATGCCTGCTCTCGCTTTTTTTTTATTTGTTCCTTCTTGAGTAATAACTATTAATTGTGCTATGCGGGCAGTGCAGAGATGAGTCTACCGGGAAGCCAGCACAAATCCATCAAGTGCTTTTAGTCCAAGCTTTTTAGAAGCAATTGCTTACCACATTCTCCCTGCTCTTTTTCTCAAAGCTAGAATTAAAATGGAATTTACCACACAGTTACCCAATACCCTCCTCCTCCTCACCTACAAAATGAAGACAGAGATGGCTATTGGTCTATCACCCACAAAATCACAAGACACATGTGAAAAAACCGACTCTTTTAGTGTTTATAAAGCCTAAGGATCGGTCCCTAAAATAGACACTCCCTTTACATCAATGCATGACCACCCCAGGAAGCAGATATTGTCCAGTTTGGAGAGATGAAGAAATTAAGGCTCAGAGATGATGCGTTATTTGTCTAGAATCCAACAAGCAGTCATAAAGTAAACAGAGGCCTTCTCACTCCAAGGCCAATCCTTTCTGAACTCATTACAGCTGTCCGGTACACATCTCCAAGAGAACCCGGATCTTCCATGCTGTTCTGCAGAAGAATCAAAGCTTCAAATGTTTCTTAGAAATAAGGCTGTCTGTAACCAAAAGGGCTCTTTCAAGAGGCCTTTTGTAGGAGTCATGAGCAACAAAGTCATCGCAGACTCTAGAGGCAACATGGTCTTGACTACAGCTGGATTCAGGAATCAGGTAGAATCATGCCTAATGTGGAAGCACAGAAGCTCTTGACTTCCCAGCACAGGGTTCTGGCCAAAGAACATCCAGCAAAGACTGTCCCCTCACCCAGCTCCAGGGCTTGCCCAAAGAAGAACAAATCAGGGGAGTACCTAAAATGAAGACTGAGGGCCTGTAAGTCCTGGGTTCACACAGGCTCTGGCTCATTGTGATGTAAAATAAAAATTTTTTAAAAAGTGAAAAGTTAATATAGGCCAAGCTTAAACTCACCTCTCATTATTATTCCCATGCCCTCCACTGTATTGGTAGATGTTAGAAAGGATCAAACAGGAGAGATAGTAAGAAGAATCCAATCTTCAGGGCCTTAGATATACTATCTGAACAAGGCAGGATTACTATGTGTAAGCAGCATCCCTTTCTGTCTGCCCTTCCCCACAGGGGTGATGAGTTTAAGCATCTTGAAAAGATTCTTTATCGTAAGCAGAGCTGACAGGGACACCTGATGAGAATGGTAATCAAATCAAGAAGTAAATAAACACTCGGATCAATGTTCTTTAATTTTGGTGGCTGCCTTAGAAAAAAGGGTTATAAAGGTAGCTATTTCTCTCTTCCAACCACAAATACAGGGTAGTTTCTTAAGGTTTACTTTTTTAAAAGTTATTTTGTATCTCAATAGATGCCAGCTAACCACCTTCATGTGCTAGTTAATGTGTGGTTTGGGGGGAAAGGATAGTAGAAAGAAAAAAGGACAAAATCCCCATTTTCAAAGAGCTCAAAGTCTGGTACCTAAGGCCAAGCACAAAATGTTGTGATTTTTTTTTTTTAAGTCAGCAAGTTATGTTCTCAATTATGAAAATACCAAATGTCAGATTCTTCTCCAGTCCAAGCAATAATGTAAAATGAGCCAATTCTTCTGAATCAGATTTTTTTTAATGAAAATTATGACTGTTGAAGCTTTTCCTTTTAATGCCAACATTATTAGAACTCAGAGAAGAACACAAGGTCAATTTACTGTGTTCCACATTCTTCCCAGGCTCAAACCACCATCCAATAGAAATATAATGTGAGCCACATACACAATTTTAAATGTTCTAGTAGGAATAGAAAATAAATTAAAATAAAATAAAACAAAATAAAATAAAATGAATAGAAAAAGATTTACTTCACAAATGCATACAGAATATTATTCTTTTAACAGGTGGTACTAACCACATTTCAAGTGCTCAGTGGTCACACGTGGCTACGAGCCATCACATGGGATAACACGTCCCCAGCCTCTCCTCAACTTGTACCTCCCAGTAAGTGAACAAAGCAAAATGGTTGGTGGAGACAGACAAGTTTTACAACAGACATCAAGACACATAGATTCCCACAGGCAGAGCCAACCCACCCAATATTGCCAATTATCTCTCAATCTTAAAGCTCACAATCGAGAGACTGCAGGACACTGCTAGCAAATGGCCCCACCTCGAATGTGAAGATGAAGAGAACCAAACAAGACCGGGATCATTACCAACAAAATGGCAGCTTAGCCGCTCTACCCACTGGGATGCTGGTTTTGGTCTGTGGATATGGAAGATTCTGTTCCTTCGTCAAATGACGAAGAGCTCTCCCTCCAGCATTCTCCATACTTCCTTCATACAGGAAGAGGACTACTTCTATCTGGCCAGTAAATGGCTGGCATCCATGACACCATAATAATCAGAGGAAGGATCATCTCTAGAAGTCAGTAGGAGGGATAGACAAGGTCAACCTCTCACTTCCACCTCCTTTCCTTAGTGTTCTCCTTTCTGCTGGACATCTTATTTCTAAAGCAGGTCCTGATCCCTGTACAGTTCCCTGGGTAAGAATACACAAAGCCAGCATTGTAGCTCAGGTCTTCCCTCAGACAGGCCTCCGGGGTTAAGACAGAAGGACAGATTGGCAAACCCGAACACAGGCTTCAGGTCCACACCACATTCCCTAACTGAGCTGTGGGAGCTGCCTGCCTTGAGAGCACTGGCCCTCCATTGCAATGAAGATAGTGGCTTGAAGACCAGTCAGCAACTGTCACCACTAATTTGCAAAAATGTCGAAATGTTAACAGTCTCAGACAAATGGTCGTTAAGACCTAACAAAACAAAACTGATCACCAGCAAGGTGAACATCTCTGTAATAGGTCATCTCAGGTTAATATCATGTACTTCCTGATATGAATCCCTAGGAAGGGCATTTTGCCTGAATGATGGTCTTGATGTAGTGAAAAGAAGGGCCATCTGTACCCCAATGGCCAGAGGCAATGACCACAGTCACCAAACTGTGGAAAGAACCAAGACGCCCTTCAACAGACGAATGGATAAAGAAGATGTGGTCCATATACACTATGGAGTATTATGCCTCCATCAGGAAGGATGAATACCCAACTTTTGTATCAACATGGACGGGACTGGAGATTATGCTGAGTGAAATAAGTCAAGCAGAGAGAGTCAATTATCATATGGTTTCGCTTTCTTGTGGAGCATAAGGAATAACATGGAGGACATGGGGAGATGGGGAGATGGAAATTGGACAGAGAGTTGAACCATGAGAGACTGTGGACCCTGGGAATCAAACTGAGGGTTTTGGAGGGGACAGGGGGTAGGGGGTTGGGTGAGCCTGGTGGTGGGTATTACGGAAGGCACACATTGCATGGAGCACTGGGTGTGGTGCATAAACAATGAATTCTGGAACACTGAAAAGAAATTTTTTAAAAAATTCGAATGATAATTTTGAGTCTATGTTTTTCACTTAAATTTATTAAGAACACTTTTTGCATGCAATCAAATATTCGTCAAAAACCTAATTTTAATAACTGCATTATATGTAAAATGCATAAAATATTTATGTCTATTTACATGTTTATGTTGTATTACACATAATATATAAATAGCAGTTCTTCCTGTCTGGGGAAAAAAAAAGAATCCACAACCTTAGTTTAATCATGAGAAAACATCAGATAAACTCAAACTGGGGAACATTCTGCAAAATACCAGCCCAGTACACTTAGAAAGTATCAAGGTCATGAAAAAAAAGGAAAGGTTGAGTAAGTTACAGATGGAAATGGACTAAAATGACACAATGAATAAATGCAGAGTGGTATCCTAAGCTGGACACCAAGGAAGAAACAAAAAGCATTAATGGAGAAACTGGAGAAATTCTACTGCAACTACAGTTTAATTAACTGCGTTGTACTAACGATAAACTCTTAACTTTGACAGATGTATTTGGTTATGTAAGATATTACTATTAGAGGAAGCTAGGTGAAGGCATACAGGGACTCTGTTACCAGTTACTATCGCTAGTTACTATTTCTGTAACTCACCAACAGCAACATGGTAAACATTACCTGAGATGAATACCCCATGGCTGTTTCCAGCCACACCAAAAGTCTGTCAGAAAAAAGAGCTGACAACACTGAAAAACGATAAGAAAAGACATTACATAAAATGATTTCCTGCTTTGTGTTGTTCTTGTAATAAATTAAAAAGTATTTCAAATGCATTTGATTAGTTAAAAGGCTCATTGGAAGCTAGGAATGAGTTCAATTAAAGAATTTTTTTAAGTTATAAATAAAGGAATAGAATGACAAAGGCCAATTTTGCCAAAAAAGAAATTATAGTTGAAAAATTTGTGTTTTTGCTAATTTTAAAAAAATTTATTTTATATTTGGACCAGCAATAGATAGAGAATCATCTCCCCAAATCATGGTTGAAGGTTTCAGATATTATATTGGCTCTATTTTACTGAAAGAAAAAAAAAAAAAAAAGGCTTCTCCATCTGTGCTAAGAAGGAAAAAAGCTCAGCCAACACATTCACAGGGTTTTCAGAGATTCAATGTGTCCAGACCTTTTAGTTCCCATCCCAAGTGTCAGAGAAACTATATAACCTATCCTGGGAAAAGTTCTTTTCAAAAAATCAGGATACCTTTTTTCTCCCCAAATTTCTCTCTCAAAAGTCAGTTTTTCTTCAACTCAGTTTACTTGATCTGGCAAACCAAACAACGATCAAAGAATAAGAAAATTAAATTCTACCATCTTGCATAGATAGATATGTGGGTGGGTAGGTTGTTGGATGGGTGGGTGGATGGATGGATAGACAGATGATAGATAGATAGATAGATAGATAGACAGATAGATAGATATTGATAGACAGATGGACAAGAATAAAAGCTGAAGTTATCCGAGCCCAGTTTACAAGCTAGTCCTCTGCTAAAGGAAAAGGACTTCCAAAACCATTTTATTCCTTCTGAGCCCTCAACACTATAACACAAACATCAACATACTCATCAAGTATTTTTTCTCATCCTACATGAGAAAAATGTCTGCCCTTCAACAAAGGTGGTGAGTGTTATAGAAACCAAGTCATGGAGATCAATACTTTTTGGATGAGGAAACAATGCACCAGAAAGAGAAACAGAATTATCCAACTCAGGTCTTTCCTATAAGAATCCCTCTTAAACATTCCTTCAGACATTCAGACTTTACATTAAAAAGTGGGACCAAAAACAATTAAAAAAAAAAAAAAGGCAAGTAGTGGGAACCAAGTACCATGCTAAATAAAAGTGCAGAGACAAAGAATACCAGGCTCTTCTTGGCCCTAAGGAGCTTTGGAAGTGCTTCCCTCCTCCTTAGAGGGCATCTGGTGGGCTTTCTCGGGACATGGCTCTTCTGTGAGGACCTGGGTTTTCCTGCAGCCTCTCTGTCCACACCCTCCTGACCCCCTACACTCCAGATACACAGGGCCCTAAGCCAGTGTCAGCATTTTTCCAATGCCTCTTGTCACCACTAGGCCAATGACTGCATTGTCACACAACCAGACTCTAGCCTCCTACTTCCTCTCCTCTAATTTTTGCTCTTACTTCTCCTATGAGATTCCCAGTTCCTGGGATCCTCCCTTTTTCCCTGTATGCCATCCCCTCCTGGCATAATTTTTCCCCAGTTCAAGGTAGAGGCCATATAAAATAACATTTCAGGCATGATTCTGGTCCTTTATCGGAATTACCTGCCCAGTCCTCACACCTACATGGTTTGATTGTAGTATATGACATAAAACCCCAAGAAGCTAAGATACCAACACTGCAAAAGATCTTCAATAACAATGCTCTCAATTTAAAGGGCAGAGTTAATTATGCATTTTCTTACTTGGTCCCTTATTCGACTCCCAGAACTCTAGTAAATTAGACACAACAGAATCAGATGCTCATTGAGCAGAAAAGCAAGCAAAGGTGTAAAGAAGGGAAGTAACCCCTACCAAGGGTTCACAGGAAATTTGGGGGAACTGCTGTAATCTGAATCCAAATACCCTCACATCTAGCCCAGGATGCTTTCCATCACCCCATGCACTCGAGGCTCTAGGATCCCAGGCACGAAAAAATGACACGCCACTAATGGTGAGGACCAGTCTTTACCCTACACCAGAATTAAACTAGTATTTGTACTTGACTTAGAAAGGGGGAAATAAAAAATTTAAAAAAAAAAAAAAACTAAAAAAAGTTCTCCAACTGATTCTGGTAGAGACGATTAGCAGAAATATCTTGCAAAGAACGTGGGTGTCCTGGAAGACTCATCGCCGTCATCATTATAATTTCTAATCATGCTGTGTGGGCAGGTGTCCGTGTAGCAGAAACACCATTGGCACCCAGATTAGCAGTTTCATCGGGAGACTAGAAACTAAGTCTGCAATTCTTAGACCTCAAAGTCTGAATCACAGCTTTCCCTTCGGGGATCAGCGAATATGCAGTCTGTGCCTTAGCAAGGGCTGTTGGGCCTGCCACGGAGGTAATCAAACACCAGGTCCATCCAAAAACACACAGCAAAGCAAGGTATGGGAGGCTTCCCGTGAGCCTGGAAATACCACAAGATTCAGAAACAGAAGGCCGGAGTTGTAGTCCCACATGATGGCTCTAATTCACTGAGTAACTTTGAATGAATCATTTGCCTTCTTTGCATTTTTTGTTTTCATTCTCATCTGAAAATTGAGAGTTTTTGAACTATTGGTTTTCAAATGAGACATGGAATAAGATCAGGAGGGAAAGCAGCCAGGAGCAGGGTGCTGGGCTTTCCCTTGCTCTGTGCCCTCCCCGCCAACAGCAGCACATCTGTTTTCATCATTTTCCATCTACAGTCGGGCCTCTCTGTAAGATTTAGCTTCAACAAAGGGGCCAGACACACAAAACTCATGGGCATGATGTCTGTTAACCCGTCAGCTCTTAACATTCTGATTCTACTCAGATATGTTTTCTCCCAGGCTAATCCTGACAGAGATCTTTTTACCTAGTTTTACTTGACTGGGGGAAATTGTATTGGTAGACTTTAAAGACATTAATAACATACTCCAAAAATGTAATATGGAGCATGTCAATATTTTCTTATGCCTCCACATGAGCAGATACCTAGAGAGAATGGCCAAAAACAGCAGAGGAGAAGTAGAGCAACAGAAGGGAACCCACCACAAATCCTGTAATTATTTCACAGGGATTTATTTATTCATACAAAAATACTGCTTAAGCACCTGCTATGTGATAGGCATTATGGTAGTCTCAAAGAGAACAGGCAGACACGGGTCCTGTCCCCATTAGGCTTATTCTGACTGGATCTGGCATTTTTTTATTTACATTAATAAAAAAGTAGAAATGAAAACAAATGAATTAAGAGTCAAGCTCAGACAATTAGAAAAACAACAAAATAAACCTGGGCATTCTCATTATATGAGAAAAGAAGAAAACATATTGAAAGAGAAAATTAAGAAAGAAAATTAAGAAAGAAAATTAAAAATTAAGAATGGTACAGCCAATAAATAAGGACTGTTTTCTTAATAAATAACAAACAAACCTGTGTTAAATTAACCAAAAGAGGGAATAGAGAAATAAAGCACAAAATCACAAAACTTTCAGTAATACCGCACTAAACACAAGTAATAAACACAAAGAAAATGAAAATGATTATAAGAAATTATTGAACTCCATGAAATCATGAAATAGGTGACTTTCCTAAAATACAATTAACAAAAGTAACCACAGAAGAGATATAAAAGCAAATTAGTTGAATTAGTACGGGAGAAAAATAAAAAAAAGAGGAAACACCTCCACCCCTCCAAAAAAGGCACCAAGTCAATGCAGTTTCACAGGGGAATTCTTTCACATATTTAAGGAACAGATCATGTAAGTGGTATTCAAAAATTTCAAAAAGAAACAAAGGAAAAGGAAGGCCTCCAGATTATTTTATGGTGATTTAAGCATAACTTTTATACTGGAATCTGGCAATGCATATATACACATATACCCACCCACACAATTCTCAAATAATCTCACTTAGGAAAGCTTATGCAAAAATTGTTAATAAGTTATTAACCTCTACATTCCAACAACACTAAAAATATAATACACAAACTATGAGTAAATGGATATTATTCCAGGAACACTAGCATGATTTCATGTTTGAAAAATGTATTTATATATCTCACCGAATTACAGAACAAAAGATAAAAATCTAAGACATTTTATCAGCAAACAGAAACAGAGACAATGCATAATTTCCATAGTTTCCAAAAAGGTATTAAACATTTAACAACCCATCTCCATTTTAAAAATAAAAGAACACTGTCAGAAGAGGGATGGATAATTTTCTAACACAGTATATTTCTCAAGCCAAAGCCAAAATTACAATTAATATGGAATATTGTAAGTACAGGCATACCCACTAAAGTCAGGAAAAAGAGAAAGACATTCAATCTAACATTGCTATTTAATATTTACTTTTCTAGAGGGAGTACAATTAATAACATCTGTAAGAGTTATAAAAACTAGAAAGAAAAAAGGTAAATTATAGTTATTGTCAGATTATATGATTACTGATCTAGAAACTCTAAGAAATTCACCTAAAACTTATTCAAATAATGGAAAATTCAGGAAAGGGGTGGGTAGAAAATCAATATATTGATATCAAGAAGCTACATACACACACATACAATTAGATGATATAACAATTCCATTAGCTAGAGAAAACAAAAAATACCTAGGAAAATAAACTTATAAGAAATATGCACAGTCGACATGAGGGTAACTTTAAATGCTCCTGGTAACATACAACAAGACTTCAATAAACAGAAGGCACAGGAAAAAGAACATATTTACAACACATAATGTAAATGATTAAGTTTAGAGCAATCCCTATGAAAAAATCAACAGGACATTATTTTCAGAACTGAACAAGTCCATTCTAAAGTTCATGGGGAAACAAAGTACTAAAAGACAGAAAAATTTAGAAAAAGAGGAACTAATGAGATTGGAGTAGCCTCATCAGGTAACAAAACGCACTATACAAGGGCAGTAACTGAAAGCATGAAAATGGTGCATGAAGTGACACAGGAATGGAACAGGAGGTCCCCAAAATGATAAAAATTCCTAAGTATTAAATATTTAAGTAATTAAGGATCAAGAAATTTAATATATAATAAAGGTGGCTTTTCAAATCAGTGTGGAAAAGGTGGACTATTCAATAAATAGTATTTGAACAGGTGAATCCAGAAAATATCAAAGTGGAGGGGCACCTGGGAGGCTCAGTTGTTTAGCGTCCAACTCTTGATTTCAGATCAGGCCACGATCTCAGGGTCAATGAGATCGAGCCCCTGCATCAGGTTCCACACTAAGCATGGAGCCTGCTGGGGATTCTCTCCCTCTCCCTCTGCCCCTCCCTGCTCATACTCTCTCTCTCTCAGATAAATAAAATCTTAAAAAAAAAAAAATAGACCCCTACCTTACATCTTTTGCCAAAATATAATTTCAGTGAACCAGTGATGAGAGACTAAGCTAGAGAAAAAACGAGAGGGTAAAAGAAAAAACAACCAAATGAAAACCAAATAAATTGGTAGATATATACTTTTTTTTAATAACCAAAGGGGAGAAGGCATTTCTAAGTGTTACACAAAACCCAAAAACTATAAACCAAAAGAATGAATGGAGTATATAATTTTTTTTAAAGTTTATATGCAAGTTTAAAAAGACAAGTGCAAACTGATGGGATTTTGCAACTCTTATCACACACTAAAGACTGATTTTTTTAGCTGAAAAAATAAGCATAAGTCCAACAATCCAATAGACATGGAGGCAAAAGAGAACTCACAAAAACAAAAAATAAATGGTTCTATCCTATTTAAAATGGTGTTAAAAGCCACTAATGGCAATAGAAATGCTCATTAAAACTACAAGATACCAGATGTAAGATACTGATACAGAAATGATTATCTAGCTTTATGATTATATGAGAAAAGCAAGAGCCAGAATAACGTGTACAGTGTGCTCCCCTTTGTCTAAATATTCTATAAGCATGGAAATATAAAGGAATGTAAATACATTATATGTTTGTTTAGACCCAGTTTATTTCCAGAAGGAGATACAAGGAACAGTGTTGGCCTCTGGGTAAGAAAAGTAGAGAGAATGAGACCCTGATAGGAGAAAAACTTATTTTTCATTATACCTCTGTTTTGTGGCTTTTTAATCTTGCACTGTATTTTTGTGTTGCTTATTCCGTTATTTTTTAGTTTTCTTTAAAGAAAGACTGGACAACAATGTACCAATGAGAACACTGAATGCAGGGTAAGAGATTCAGCCAGATAGATGGTCTGGAACCTTCCAGCTCTGCAATTTACTATAGTCTATCAGAGTGAAGATGACAAAGGGGCTGATGTTTGAGGCCTAATGCAGCTATATAAGGGCCTTGCCTTTGGGGAAGTTCTTTATTCTTATAGCATCTCAGTTTCCACAGTTGTAAAACAGAAAGCTAAAATTTACACCTCAACAACTTGCTGTCAAAATTAAGCATGATAACATATATCAAGCACCTAATCCAAGGCCTGACAAGGAACATATGTTCAAAATAATAATAGTAACTCTAGTGTTGTTTTGCTCAACCACATACATTA
Source organism: Mellivora capensis (assembly GCA_004024625.1). Taxonomy (NCBI): domain Eukaryota; kingdom Metazoa; phylum Chordata; class Mammalia; order Carnivora; family Mustelidae; genus Mellivora; species Mellivora capensis. The sequence goes on along the minus strand of PISX010000444.1, from coordinate 129,387 downwards.
AACCCAGTAGCCACCCTACCCCCGCCGGCCCCTGCTTCCCGTCTCCATGAAGCAAGAGCTTAAATAAATAATGACCAACCCTAAACATCAGTCAGGAGAATAACAAGAAAACATGGATGTCAATTCCCACATTTCACTGAGGAATGAGCAGAGGATAGCTGTAGTTAGGAACTGGGGAAACAGATGAAAACTCCAGTCTATTGACCTCCATTATACAGACTTTCCACCACAAAATTTCACACGCTGGCAAGGAATGGGTTTCTTTCCCTCAAGGCCAATGGCCCGTTGTTTTTCAAGGTTACCTTGTTTCCCCTCCAAGAGCTCCATATTCACTCTGGAGGCCCTAGAGCACACCCCTCCATCAGGCAGCCCAGCCTCACTCCCTCATGAGCGTGGAGAGTTCCAGTGCCCACAGGCCTCCTCTTCAGATTCTCACACACATCAGAGGACAAAATCACCCTGCTTGTAACAAAAAGCCAACTTTGTCAGTCTTCTAGAAGAGGAGGGGGGAGAGAAAAAAAAAAGAAAGAAAGAAAACTTGAATGAAGTACTTGATCCTGACAGAAGGAAATGGGGACCCTCTTTCTAGAACCCAATGACTTCACAATGGATGAAGACCACGTATCCTGAGAGCACCAGGTTTTCTTCGTGGTGATGGTGGTGCTGAGGTTTTTGTGTGTTTATTTTGCTTTATTTTTCTGTCTTTCTGTGTTTGGTCTTTGAGAAAGATTCTATTATGGTTGCTATCAATTCTCATTTAAAGAAATAAGGACAATGGTATTAATAATGAAACAAAAGTACTTTTTACTCTCTGTGGTCTGCAAGTAGTTTCACATTTCACTCCGACAGAACTCCGTGTTTTACTAATGTGAAAGTATGTGGTTTTGGCAATAGCAAAGTTCTTCTAATATTCAACTTTCTGTTGTTTCTTACTTGCCATTTACAGTAAACGAATCCCGGCTTTTTCCCCTTTGTCAAAATCATTCTGACATCTTTAAGACAACCGGGCCACCTTGAACACGGTACTTTTCATGAATACCCCAAAGGTATGAGCCTGTTTAGATCCAGTTTTCTGCATTAAACAATCCCCAGCATGAAACCAAAATGCCCAAAGTTTGTCTTTGGACGTTCTGAAGAATGTCCTGGAGACTGTTTTGGAAAAGCACAGAAGAAAGCCCAGTCCAGTCCTGCCTTTGTTTGTTTCCCCTTTCCCCCAGAGTTCCCTCAACCTTCATTTTGGGCTAAACTGGAACAGAGAAATCAGGGCAGGTCAGTCAGGAGAAAAGCCACCACTGTCATGGTTTCCTTCATCATCATCCTTATTTTGGTCACTTACTCTGGAACTTCTTGAGAAGCCCCTTCACAGGTTCTTAACCATCCCATCAAGCCTGGTAAATAGGGAATGCCAAAGTTACTCTCCTCCACCACATCTAGAAGAAACTTAGGCTCAATAAAGGCAAGCGAATGGCCCAGGAGCCTCCTGCAATAAGGAGCGAGATCAGGTCCTCCATCTGTTTTCTTGTTCTAGAGCAAGGGCTCTTCCCACTCTCTATGCTGAGGAGAATTGCCAGGAGTTCCCCTCAACACGACATCACTGACTTTTAGCTGCTTCTTTATGACACACTGTGACTCCACCAGGAAGGCTGCCCATCAGCTTGTACTTGGGGGCACAGCTGTGTATGTGGTGGGTTGGTTCTGACCGCTCAGTGCTCGGGCCACGCCAGGCCTGAAGTAGGTATCTTCGCGATGAGTAGGGGGCCGTCGCCTGTCAGCTGTGTCACAGGCAACCTGTTACTAGTCGTTGTTAAAGTCCTAGAAGTTCCAAATGAACTGTCTTTATTTAGAAACCAGCACTCCTTCAAGGTTGTCTCTACGATAGTGTCACTCGTGCTTTCATGTACCTCCTTACGTAGGAGATGAAGAGGCAGAGTATGGATGGGTCTACAGTCATTCCAGGTAACCTCTGCCTGTCTTCCCTTGGTCCCAGCCTACGGGATGCCGTCAGACGAACGTACTCCACTGTCAGAGATTTGGATGAGTAAAGGCAATGGACTCTTGCTGTAGATAAGGAGGGCAGAGTACCCTACAGAAGCTGGCTTTCCTAGAAAGAGATGATAATATCTAAATTCCCTAATGACTGGGTAAACCTCTACCATCAGTCCTGAATTAGTTCTAGGACCTGATGTTTGGATAATAAGACTCCGAATGCCCTGCTTGCTGCCTCACTAAAACAATGTGCCCAAGCAGAGGAACAGCGGTGTGTTAGCGTGCCTCAATGTACACAGAGCCACACCCACAGCCACCCACCCACGCACACCCATACCTCAGCGAACAGAACAGATCTGCCTAGCACAGCAGGTGTCTAAAAATATTCCACACTTCATTCGGTACAGGTCAGAACAATGTCCTATCAGTGTCTAAGAGATAAACACAGTCTTACAAGTTTCAATGACGTCGGCTTGACCATCACAGTTAACAACTTATCTCATGGGACTATAAGTCTGTATTGTTTGCCCCCCTGCTAGGCTGTAAGCTCTCTGAAGGGAAGGACCATTTCTTCAGTCAAATAAATTCTTAATGAGCACCTACTATGTGTCAGGCACTCATCTAGATGGTAGAGATACAGCAAAGCATGAGAAAAGACTAAATGTCTGTACTCCGGGAGCCTACAAAGGCAGGAAATTCACAAACAGGTAAATGAACACATAATTTCCTGAGAGCAATAAATACTTAAAAGAAAACTAAAACAGGGTATAGGAGATAGGAGTGCTTAGTGTGGAGAGAGGTGTTGCAATCTCTATGACAACTTTTAACCATTGATTTGGAGCTTTTAAAAGAATACCATGTCCGCTCTCACCCCTAGACATTCTGATTTAATTACTTTGGGGATGGACTTGAGCAACAATGTTTTTTAAAGGTATTTCCATGATCCTAACATAGCATCAGGGGTGGAGAACCACTAGTATGCTTGGTTTTGAAGGTAAAGAGGCCTGGGCTTGAAGTCCACCTGTTATGTACCATCTGTGTGATCTCAGGAAAGATACTTAAATCTGAGTCTTGGTGTCCTTATCTATAAAAATCGGATACTAACAGTAACACACACACCTTTTGGGGTTGTTGTAAGAATTAAATGATATATGTTATATCTCTGGCAGAGTGCCTAGCTCATGGAGAGGACTCAGTAAGTATTGGCCATGATGTACTGTCATCTTTATCAATTAAAAATATGCACAGGAGATGCACAGCAGAGGGCTAAGGTCCAATCTGTAGTTTGCCACAGTGTGCACTTTTAAAGGGCTTTGTTGTTGCTTTTAAGAGCCAAAGCTAAGGTTACTGAGTGAGATCACAAATTGTACTTCTCTCCTTCCATGAAGTGTTTCTCATAGTGTTTTTGAAAAATTTCAATGAGTTGTTACATTTAAAAACAAAACAATCTTACATAAAAATCTGGCAGTGTGGGGCGCCTGGGTGGCTCCGTCGGTTTAGCATCTGCCTTCAGCTCAGGTCATGATCCTGGGTCCTGGGATCAAGTCCCACGCTAGGCGCCCTGCTCAGGGAGCCAGCTGCTCCCTCTCCCCCTGCCCCACCCGTGTTCATACACTTTCTCTCTCTCTCAAATAAATAAATAAAATCTTTAAAAATAAATATGGTAATGCATTCCCACAGGCAATAATTGATGAGCACGAGTCAGCTGCCATCTTTTCCAGAGAGAGTCCTCTCGAGCTATCCATGTCCCCTACCACATCCCATAGCTTTGTCCCAAATCGCACACTGACTCTGGCCAAGAGCCAGTCACATTTCATTAACACATTTGCACTGTTATTGTCTCTACAGGGAAGAGGAGAACAAAGTGTTACCTGTACCCAAGACTCCTAAGTGGGAAAATGAAAGCTAGCTAAAAGGGTGTTGTGTTTCAAGAAGACACTTTAAGTATTTATTTGTGGAAGTCAAGGCTAGTTCTGTATATTAACTATGCAAACGAAGTGTATCTGTGTCAAAACCATAAACCTGGCATGTCACCTGTTCACTCTTTTACATAACTTAGCTGGCCCTGTAGGCAGAGGACCTATTGTGTCCCAAGCACTGAAATAGGAGCTCGGCATACAGCTCCATCATCTCACAACTTTGAGAGGTACTTCCCATTATCACCATTTTCAATGATGAGGAAACTGAACCTAGGAAAGGATAAGCAATGGCCATGGGGTATGCAAAGAATAAATGGCAAAGTTAGCTATGGAACCAGAACTGTCTGATGTCAAAGCCAACATTTCTTCCACCTAGGAAACTATTTGTTATAATTTAACTATTGAAGAGAACAACCACCAGATGGGACAACTCCTTAGAACAGTATATCTTTCTCGCTCTGGCCAATGTACTTGCAGTCCATGCCACTAATGGTGAAGACCATCCCAAGAAATTCTGGCAACTGTGTCTTTCAGATGTTGAGAAACCTGCAGATCACACAATGAAACCTGTTCCTGTCTTTCTTTTGTCCTATGTAAAGACTGCTCAACTTTTAAATCTATAGTCAAACAAATTATAAAAGAAAACTGTTACTGTAGCTGTGTGTATGTGTTTGTGCGCGCATGTGCGCATGCATGTACGTATGCATGTTGTGTTGATGAAGACCAAAACCAGTGACTGAATGGAAGGATGAAGACATATTTGGGTTCATCTCAGTGTCTTTTTGCTGAAGCCTCCCTCGATTCACCTTGTCAGAACTTCCCTGCCACCCGATTCTAAAACAGGTTATGTGTACGTACCTTAGATCTGTAAATCACATATTTATATGTTATGTGTCAACATCCCTCCCAAATTAGAACTCTCTGAAAAAGAGAACTTTCATTCACTTTCATCTACCCACCCCAATCCAGCCCCATCACCAATGTTAATAAGCACAAAGCACGGCACATAGATGCAAAAATAAGTAAGTGAAAATAAGATTCACCATTTTCTAACCATGTTTAAGCAAATGCCTATTTAGTTTTAGCACCTATAGGGCAAAATTTTGTGGGGAGACAGAAATTAGTTTTTTTTTAAACTTCAAGATGCGTACCATCTACTAGAAGAGAAAAATGTAAATCCATAACCATAATGCAGAAAAATTAAAATTAAATCTTCTAAGAGATACAAACAAAAAAAGTCCTGGCAGTTGAGAGAAATGTGCAAGATATGAAAATGCTCAGAATATTGCTATAATCTATATTTTAAGTGGTCAACTAAAATATATCTACCCAAATAAATATGCAATTCCTTTCTCTGATAATTTACTGATATTTCATTTTTGAAGTTGCTGACATTTAAGTATCAAAAGAGCTGTCAAAAAAGGTCTCCACCATAATGGGTTCAAAAAGAATGCAACTTTTTTCTTTTAAAGGAAGCTTAAGGGAAAGTAGCTTTGTATTTCAGCAATTCTAGAAGAGCTTGACTTTCTTGACAATATAAGTGCAAAGAAACTTGAGTCAAAACACACAAGAAAGAAAAAGATGCTCAAGATATTTCAAGTCTACAATTATTTGCTGAACACATGCTAAGTGCCAGGAAATATGTTAAGCTCTCCAAGGAAACAGAGCTCAGTCTTTATTTGGGGTAACAGTGGGGTACTGGTCCAGGAGAAAACATTAGGATGTAACTTTATGATAAGCAGCATAGAAGAGGTGTGGGCAAAAGGCTATGAGATTCAAGGGGGAGAGAAATTATGTAAATTAGGAATTCTATTGATAAATGTGGCATAGCACTATGAAAAGAAAACTAAATTGAGTAACTTGGCATTTGCATTATAATCCCGGTTTTGCCAATAATTTGGTGACAGAATTTGAGCAAGTCACTGCCTACACTTCAGACTTCAGTTTCTGCCATCATTAAAAAGGAGACATACAGCCCTCCCAGTGGTCACATTCTAAAAATCTGGGTATTAAGTTAAATAACCTTCTGAACTAGAATTATGGCAAGAGAAAGTAAGCTTTCAACTGTGTGTTTGAATCCATTTGTCCCCTTAGATGTGAGTCAACCAAGAGTTTCAAAAGCAATTAAGTCTAGCAGCTACATAGAATTGGTTATTTTCGTTACATTTTAAATGAGTGACTAAATTATACATCGCTTCATCATAAAGCCTGGTGCACAAGATCAGTAGGGGACATGTGAAGGCAGACAGATAAGTCAGGTGGATTTCCACCAGGGCGCCCCCTCCATTCCATGGCACAGAAGGTACAGGGAAATTCTAGGTCTAGCTGCCAACAGTCAGTACTGATTCAGTTGGTAGAAAAGGAAGAACCTACTGTCCATCAGTCCCACTCTTAGTTCCTTTCAAATCTTTATTTTATAAACAAGCATTGGTCAATTTGCCTTACCAAATCAGAATCTCTAGGGAGGGTGCTAGCAATCTGTATTATTCAAGCAAGTGATTACCATGATCAAGCAAGTCAGGGAAATCCTATTATAGAACATTCAAGCTACTCATTTTTCACTACAAATGCCCTGCTTCTTGTCCACACTGTGTGTTTCTTCCACCGGCCACATGCTTCTCCCATCTCCAGCTGGTGACACACACTTCTCTATCCTTCAGGTCCCAATTAGAATACTACCCAATTCCACTAGCCTGAACACTCTCATATGTATTTCTTATTTTCTAATTGGATAATGAGTGCCTAGAGATCAGAGGTGGATGTGATTCATTCATTCACTCATTCTTTCATTTAACAAATATTTATGCAGCATCTACTCTATGCCAGGTACTACTCTAGGCCCTGGTGACATAGCAATGACAAGACAAAGTTCCCTATTTTCATGGGCATTCTGGAAAAGGTGTTGGAAAACTGTGGCCCACAGACAAATCTGGCTCATTGCATATTTTTGTCAAATTGTACTGAAACATGGCCACACTCCATCATTTACATATTGCCTATGACAGAGTTCAGTATTTTATTCTTTACACTGTAATATTTATATTTACTTTATATTGTCAAATAGGAGAATGAGTAGCTACAACAGAGACCATATGGACCTAAATATTTAGGCTAAAATATTTACCATCTGTCCCTTTACAGAAAAGTCTGCTGACCCCTGTTCTAGCATATCCTTCCCACATAGCACTGTGCCTGGTTGACAGTAGGCAATTAATACATGCTTAGATAATAAAATAAAGGTGGAAAGTGAGAATAAGATCATATAAGCAGGTCCTAAGGCAGAACATCTTTTGTCCAGTCACCATCTTCCGCCTTAATTACGCAACATGAATTTTCATCCAGGATAGAATGATAGTAGCAATGCTACAGTTCAGCGTGATTAAAAAGGGAGGGGGCAAGCTTTCAAACCTATGGAAAAGTTAAGAAGGGCATCAATATGCTCTGTCATCAAAAGTCGTTACTATTTCACGCTCATTTGTGACTTTAACAGCTGGCCTGGCAAAAATATATTACAATATCTGTCCTGCTGGCTTTCTAGAGCTTACCGAAGTTTGGGGAGAGTTGTTATTGTATTTCATTGGTTTGTCTGACTCCCTAAGTTGGGGAAATGATCTGTGCGCCTTTTGGATCAAGCTAATGAAAAACTCCCGTTAAGAGGAATACAAACACACGGCGCACCTAAGGAAAACCCCATTCTGTCAAATACCGAAGTCAAGTTTAGGGATTCAATCTTATATTGAGATCCTAACAATTGTCTTCTTTATCATGTCTCTGTGCAAACCCTCTCCCGGTTCACAAAATGAACCAAATGATCTGAGAGCTGTGCTATGCGCCGGCTGCTTCGCAGAGGCTGTGGAGAAAACTGGAAGTGGAGAGCTGATACACAGCTAAGGTTTTAAAAGCACGGTGTGGTGTGGTTTACTGCAAAGAGTAACAGTTTCAGAGTCAAACAAGTCTTGATTTCACTGAAGCTTCACTACTTGTTAACCATATAGATTTGGGCAAATCATTTAGCCTCCACCAGTCTCTGCCTTATATTATGAGACGAACACAAGTTACACTGCAGGGCTGATGTGAGAACATCCTAAGGATAGGTAAGTGCAAAGCAGCCTTCTCAGAATCAAAAGAAAACAGGTCTTCAGTAACAGCTGGTTCCTTTCCTCCCATTTTATCCATATCAAGTGCAACACTGGTCTCCACGCCTCAAAAATATCTTCGTATAATATACCTAAAGTCCCTGAAAGTGTTACAATATTTTCTTTGACTCAATAAACTTGGAAAGATGACATCTTACGTCTTTGACTCTTTCCTAGTCTAAACTCAAGACATTCTTTTCTCTTCTGAATTTAGTACTCAGAAGTGATACAATAGCTCTTGTTTATTCTATTTCCCAGTGACGGATTTCTAGCAAAATAGTATTTGAAACAACACTGTCCCAAATCCATTATGTTAACAGCACCCTGATGAGTATCAGAGTGGGCTATCAGGTCGGTTCTGAACGTCCCTCCAGATTTCCTAGCGAAACAAAAATGATCAAGTTCTAGTCACTTTCACTTTCTGGTTCTGGTGCCTTCGGCCCCTCTGATCCCTTTTGTAAAATGCAACAAAGAAATTCACATGCTCCCATCAAAACAGTCTCCATTCATTTTACAGACAGACGTGGACTGGTGAATAGATAGATGCGGGCGACAGATGAAGATGGAAAGAGATAAAGGAGAGGGGAAGGTGAGAATGGCCAGAGGATGGATGATTACACGGATGACTGGATGGACAGGTGGGAGGAGGGATGGGTGGGCACCTGGAAGAATGGGGGGAAGGAACTCAGGCAAACATACCTGGCAAGATGCTAAGCAGACACAGAAACACAAAAAAAGAGGTGAAGACATAAATCCAAGACAAAAACATTAATCTCAAGACTGAAATACCAGCACAATTCCCTCTCCTAGCCTACTGCTCCTTAAATCTCCATTTTAAAATATCCAAAGGCCTCTCTTCATCATTATGTCATCACATCCCAAAATGTGGTAACTGTAGTATTATGTATGTGCCCAGCAACAGAAAATGAATCCTTTGGGCAAAACAAATTTACCACATCCTCCTAATAAGAGGATATAACAAGTATTCCAGAAGGCATAAAGCAACTTATCGAGTGCAATGTATTTGGGAGAAGAACCATACTATTTTTCAATGTTTCTCTAATTAACGTTATGTTAATTAAGAGAACTTGGCTTTATAGATTGGGTTGCAGTCAGAATTTTCTCTAAATTAACAATTCTACAGGTCTAACTTTACCTTGACTGAGAGCTTAACTGGAAGTACTGCTCAACCGCAGCCCAATACATTTTAATTCAGGACGAAATAAAAGATCCCAAATTCCAATACTGCAAAAACAGTGTCAACTCCCTCTGCCCTGTTTTATAGCAGGTTCCCTCCCTGGTAAATAAGAAGCACTATTTACTGTGCTACGGAAAAAAGGAATCAATGGCCAAATATATCACAAGACATGCAAATGCATTGCTCACATAAGACAGAGACGATGTAATGATTAAAATGCATACTTTTGAAGGGTGTTCAGTGAACTGGAAAATGTTTATGAGATAATATTATATTAAAAAAATGTAAGAGTAAGTACATATAACATGACTCCCCCCCTTTAAAAAAAGAATACTGTGGTTTTTTGTGTAAAATATAGAACAGCAATTATCTTGGATGGTGAGTATGGGTGTTTAAGTTTCTTCTCCATACTTTTCAGCATCTTCGTTTTCTAAGATGAGTATATTTAACTTATAATTTAAAAAGAAAGGTTATTTTGTTTTAGGAAAAAGACCAGCACCTGTGCTAAGAAAACAAGTATGAATTGCTGATTTGTTTTTTTTTTTCCATTCACGGAGTATTTTCCTATGCAGGAACTCATCTGATCCATTCAACAACTCCAAGAGATAGGTTTAAGGATCCCCACGGACACGCAGGCAGTCAGGTTCACAAAGCGAAATGGGACAGCACATGTGACTCAACATTTCCCGAAGCAATATAGCCTTCTTTACAATGACCATTCATTGGTCCACCAAAGGAAAAACTTGGTCTCTGGGTTATTGGTTGTTTTGCTTTGTTTTGTTTTTCCCCTAACGGGATCTCCAAAACTGTTGTGCTCTAAAACTACCCCGAAGTACCAACATCACATCAACAACACAACAACACACCTGGGTCCCTTAGTACCTTGCCCCACGATGGGAGGGAAAGACCTTGTTGTACAAGGTCTTGTGTTGTTCTCGTGAACAACAAAATTCCCCAGTGGTGTTGTTTTCATAAATGTATTAAGGCAATTATCCTAATGGGACCAGTCCAATCTATTAAGGACATGGACAGGCACCATTTTTAAAAAGACAAAGTCTGACCTAGATCAGGAAATCTGAGACAAAGATTCGAAAGCTGCTTCGGGCAACAGAATACAGAGGGAGGTTCAGTGTCAGCATGGAAGAGGCACCACAGCTCAAATCTAGCTGGTCTTGAGATGACTCACCAGTACGTCTGAGACATCTTCCTGCCCCGTTCATCAGACAGGTTTTTCCATTAGAGTTTACTGACTGTGTGCTCCCCAGTGAGGTGGTAAGTCAGTTCTGCAGTTTTAAAATGGGGAAGATATGACTGAGAAGTCATAACACCGATTCCACTTAGTACACTCAGAAAAGCCCAAGGAGAGGGTAACCTCAGTTGGAGGAACACTGGCCCCCACATCACCTCCACCCGTGACCAAATTCACCAAAATTTATTTATTATAGATTGTTGGCTAATGAGTTAACAGAGTCTGGCAAAATGTGGTGCATTACTAAAGGCAGAAGACAGACTAATTATGTAGGGAATGTGTAGAGGAAAGGGGGCAAGAAAAGAAGGTGAATCTTTGTGGAAAGGCTAGAACCTACAGGATGAGATCTGGCCTCACCTTTGGTGGGGCTGAGTGAAGGATGCCTGCCCTGAGTCCCCCTCCTGTGGAAACTTCTAGAATGGAACCCATAGCCACATACATGTAGGAGCGAGTGTTGCTGGGCAGAATAAATACTCATTATGGGAATGAGCCTGGAGAATAAAAGCAGCAGATGGTCAGGACATTGAGCCTTTGTTCCTTTGCAGCACCATCCAGCTTCCTCTCCAGCTGAGGCCATGGCCTTTCAAAAACCTTCTCACTCTTTTTCATGCCCTCGGTGTGGCTTTCTCATCCTGGAACCGATGAATGAAGTGTCTTCTAAACAGCTTTAGCTCTAAGCACAGCACGCTAGAAGTAAACTGATAATGGTAGATTTTAATAAGCAGAGGTGCCCATCAGAATTACCCTGAAAGGTTTTAAAAATGCAAATGCCCAGACCCACAGCCAAAGATTTAGGGATACAGAGTGAAAATCCGAATTCCGGTAGAATTTCCCTAACGAATGCCGGTCCATGAACTCAGTCTAGAAATACTGCCGTATGAAGCAATCCCCAACTTGGGTACTCAAGAGCACCGGGGGTACCTGGACAGGAGTCCCCAGAAGGATCACGTGGCCAGCACATAACCTGTGCTCATGGTGGACAAAAGGAAAGGAGATGCAGGGAATGACCGGGGAGGACAGTGAGGCTTCTCGAGGTGCCAGAAAGTGGCCTCCAAGAGAAGACCAGGGTCATCTGTCAAATATCTCCAGAAAAGAGGATCCACTTAGGAGCCCAGGAATGAGGTAAACAGGGAGGCGGGGGCAGGATTTAGGTTTGGCGGGGACAGGTTTACAAAAAAGGCGTTCACCTTCAGCATGCTGGTTAAGCAATCTACACAATATATGCAGTTTGTAATCTTGAAAAAAAAATGGCAGGAGGTAAAGGCAGGAAGCATATCCGCTGCATATGGCCTGCACGTTGTTGAAAACAATGGGCTCTGGACAGAGCCTGAATTGGAAGGAATTTGTCAAGGGCCCCCAAATCAAAGTTGTATAATCCATCACGGCTACCAAATTGCTATATCAAACCTCCTCAGCTAAACAAGATAGAGAACTTAACTAGTTACATCTCCCTGGTTTCTCTGGATATCGAAACCAAGTGTAATTCAGTCATCTTATGACTCCCTATAAGCAAATCCTACTGTTTCACTTCCATATGAAATCTCCAATATAAACCAAAGGAGTAAGGTAGTTCATGAAACGTGGTCCAAGTGTCCTGAGATAATGAACTTTATATCTGTCTACTGCTTCTTCATTTGTAAAACGAAATAACAAACTCTTCTCTGCAGTATATAAAAAAAATAACGTCCCAGAGAGTTCTCAAATAATGAAACACCTAGCTGTAATTGCTAAATTAACTACTGACCTGTAATTTTTTTTAAAGATTTTATTTATTTATTTGACAGAGATCACAAGTAGGCAGAGAGGCAGGCAGAGAGAGAGGAGGAAGCAGGCCACCTGCTGAGCAGAGAGCCCGATGCGGGACTCGATCCCAGGACCCTGGGATCATGACCTGAGCCAAAGGCAGAGGCTTTAAACCACTGAGCCACCCAGGCTCCCCTGACCTGTAATTTTTAAAACCTAATATACATTCCTTTGTTTTCTAGAAGCAACACAGAGTTCCTAATTTACATCATCAACCTATTCGATTTCTGATTTGCAAGAATCCCCTCTGCTTTATCTAAAATTCCAAACATGGGGGACACCTGGGTGGCTCAGTTGGTTGGACGACGGCCTTCGGCTCAGGTCATGATCCCGGAGACCCGGGATCGAGTCCCGCATCAGGCTCCCAGCTCCACGGGGAGTCTGCTTCTCCCTCTGACCTTCTCCTAGCTCATGCTCTCTCACTGCCTCTCTCTCAAATAAATAAATAAAATCTTTAAAAAAAAATAAAATAAAATTCCAAACATGGAATTTATCTGTTTGATGAAACTCTCCTACCTCTACTACCATGACGGAATGTATGCCTTCACTTCATGGATTTCTTTATCCTGTGACAATCTCTCAAGAAGCAGCCTGGGAGGGAAGCAAAGAATCCAATGTTCACTGCGGTTGCTATTTCCGATATGGGGGCTGATTCTCCCACCACAGGCCTTGAGGACATGACACAAGACCTGCTTACTCCAGTCTGAGTTATCTACGTTTGTCCTTCAGCTGGTGTCCCCAAGCAGATCAAGCAGCCTGAATTACAGACGGCATTATAGTGTTCTCCGCTGAGAAAGTTGTCCCTCCTTCCCACACTATGGCCCTGTACTACCCACTTCCCCTGAAGAAACCATGTTGGGATGCAGGTAAGAGTTGAGGGCGAGGAGCCTGGTGTTGGCACAGCACCGTTCTACCTCCCTTTTGGCCTTGTCAAGCAGGCCTCCCCTCCAGGGGGACCCTTCCCCTTAAGCTTGGGATTTAACCCTAGTGCTGGAAGCATATACTTCCCCCTGCTCAAGGTCATGGATTTTATAGGCATTACCCCCTAATGGGGACCCTGTCACATGCAGGGGATATCAGAAAGAAGACAGAAACTCTGATTCAGGAATGCTGCAGACATAAAGCCCATTATACAACCCAATCTTTATCTCCAGCTGCCTGACCCATGCATTACTTTCAACTAGGTTTTAGATGGGGACAAAAGGACAGGAGGCAAAGCAGCAAAGAAAGCTGGGACTGAGGCTCGGGGGCCTAGGCAGAGGCTAAGTTCAGTCTCCATTAGCCTCCTCAAGCCCAATGTATCACTTACTCTGACCACACCAACGGCACCGTACTGTGCAAGTGCCCAGGGAACTCATGCTTTTCGCTCATCCTCAGAGCACCTTCCCGAACCCTGCTCAGCCCCTGCCCTGCCCCCTAAGATGCAGCCAACCTCAGGGATCTCTTCATTCTCTTTGCATTATCTCTTCTGGGCTTTTGGTCTTTGACACTGTAATTACAAAGCCATTTTTAAGCAGAAGACACATCTCTAGGAGGGTCTAAGTTCCTTCATGGACAAGAGCTGATCTCCCTTCAGCTCCATGGCCTCAATCTTTGGAGCAGGTCAACTAACGTTTACTAAAAACTTACTACTCCCGGGACATGAAACTAAGGGCATTATACATTATCTGGTTTAATAAATAGATACAGGAAGTAGGTACAGTTATTCTCTAGAAGGAACACGATCCAGGCTCAAAAAGGCTCACCCTTCTAAGTGCATCTTGCCATCTGTGGTGTAGCTATGGGCAAGCTTGTAGAGGTGAGGCAGAAGAGCAGACAGGGCCAGGAAGTGAGAACCAGGGGGCCCAGGTTAGCTCAAAACCATGGGTTCTGCCCTCACTGCCTTGATGCTCAGCCATACAGCCCCTGGGTTTAAGGAGAAAAAGAAGTCCCACTTTAAAAAAAAAAAAAAAAAAGAAGAAGAAGAAGAAGAAAAAGAAGATGGAGAAAAATAAAAGTCCATATGGTCACTAGTCCACGAAAGTGAGCAAGTCTCCCCCCCAATCCCCAGTCCTCACTCTGGAAACAGAGGCCTGGATGACTGTGGCTGTGTCACTAGATTTACAACAAGCCCGAAGACTGCAAGAACTGGAAGGCCCACACCGGACCCGCTCAAACAGAGCTGGAAGCTTTCTAGTAACTCCAACCGTGCATGGGGGGATGAGCGGCTCAGAGAAGTGAGTCACTTACTGGAATCTGTGCTGCCTGCATTACTCAGCTGATATTAATACACCCACTTGTTCATTAAAGTTTAATTGGAGTTCATGTGAATTGGTTTCACCGGATACTTAATCAAAGAGAAGTGTTTGTATCTGAACTGTTCCCATACAAAGCTAGAAAGCGCCACTTCCCTCCAGCGTGTGGGCACATCCACTCCCTGTTGTTCTAACCTGGTGAACACACTAAGTTAGTCCTAGGGCAGGGAACGGTGAACTGGAAGGAGGAGGGGGGAGAAGCCATCCCCACAAACACGAAACTAGAGTAAGTGAAAAATGCTCCTTGAGGCACAGCTGCAGTTCCCTAACTCATAAGCTGCATCCTGACCTCCGCCAGGACTCAAATTCCTACTCCCAAACCCGATCTCGTTCCTGTGCGAGGTTCCTTATCAAAGCCACAGGGTTCCTTCTTTCCCTGGGCACCTGTCTTCCAGGCATACGTCTTTATTTTTAAAATGGGTGGATAAGGAAATTAACCATCATTCAACATAATCACACATCTCTCTTGTACTGACAAGCGAACCATGAACACAATCCCAAACGCCTATTTATACAATCAGGGCTGTCAGTACCCTGTTATTTCTTATCGGATATCTCACTAATCAACATTTCTGGAAGTATAAAATTTTAAAGCTCCTGAAAAGATTGTGCATGGATTTGTGGGGGAGGGGAACAGATTTCCAGTTTGGCAGCTCTGGGTGTTACCAAGTTTTCCTTAGGCATGGTCACCATTGTTGAGGAAGCAGGACTTCTGGGCCCCAAACAAATCAAGATGAATTTAAAACTCCGCCCTCCCTCTTTGATTCACTGAAGCAACCCTCAGAGATTGTAGACTGAGAAGCAACTGACTTATTTCTTAACAGCTTTAATTGAGATACCATTCACAAGCCATATAATTCACCCATTTAAAATCTGTAATTCATTGGGATGCCTGGGTGGCTCAGTCGGTTAAGCCTCCGCCTTCAGCTCAGATCATGATCCCAGGGTCCTGGGATGGAAGCCCCACATCAGGCTCCTTGCTCAGAGGAGTGCCTGCTTCTCTCTCTGCCTGCCTGCTATTCTGCCTGCTTGTGTGCCCTCTCTCTCTCTCTCTCTCTGGCAAATGAATAAAGTCTTTAAGAAATAATAATAATAAAATCTGTAATTCGGTTTTTGGTATACATATTCACAGAGTTGTACAATGATGATCACAGTGTAATGTAAGAACATTTGTACTGCCCCAGAAAGAAACTCATACCCGTCAGAAGTCTCTCCCCGGGACCCACCCCACCTCTGTGGACAAACACTCATCTACTTTCTATCTCTATAAACCCTATGGATTTGCCTAGTATGGACATTTTCATATAACTGGGAATCATATAATATGTGGTCTTTGGTAACTTCCTTTACTTACCATGTTTTCAAGATTCATTCATCTGGTAGTTTATGTATCAGGATTTTACTCCTTTTCATTGCTGAATACTATTCTGTTTTACAGACATACCACATTTCGCTTACCCATTCAGCAATCTACCCTCTAAAAATAAAACAGAACCCCATCTACATCAGAAGAGTGAATTACTTAGCACTCCATTGGACAGGTCATCTCCTTATCCCCTCAACGATCCATTCAAGATCATCCTTTCACACATGTAAAGGAAATGACCCCGTGGGAGGGACTTCTCAAATGTGGCTGCGGGTGGCAGAGCCTTGCAGCATAAGCCATCCTGCTTGGGAAACTCACCAGGACGACCCACCTGTGCATTGTTTCACAGTTTGGGAGGTGTTCTCATGGACACATACAGCTACACTGTGGCTCCCAACGCAAGGAACGAAGCTATCAGTACCTCTGACTTCCCCTAGGCTCCAAACAAAGCTTGAAATGCACTCAAGCAGCAGCACTCACGACTCTCTCTCTAGCAAGAATAACCACCTTTTTCCCCCCTTCTTCCGATCTGACCCCACTACTTAGTAACAAGCACCTACTGTGTGCCAGGCACACTCATGGTGATTAATAAGATATGACACCAGCTTGCCAGGAGTGCAGAATCTAGCAGAAAAGACCACACCAACACACAAAGGACAGATTCATATCAGATGGAACAGAATTAAAGCTGTAAGAGAAATTCAGAGAAGGGAACCATTGGCTTGCTCTGTCTCACCTGCCATGGTAGCGATTTCATTGCTAACCTTGTGAGAGCTAATTATTCTCTGACAAGGGGAGATGGCAGATTTTCATGAATGTCGAGCATTCATAGATGTGTTTCCTGAAAACGTACAAGCTGGGGTATAAGTCAGAGTCAATTTCAGCACCCCCATCAGTAACATTACCAGATCATGTGGACTTAGGAAGCCATCAGAGACCAGTAGTAGAGAGTGTCATCTATCCAAATTGAAATTTTCTGCCTCCTTCTTAAGCAGCCAGGATACTATCAGGAGGCTGATAAGCCACCCAGAAGTTGCTGTCTAAGAAACCATGCAGTGTGCAGGAAAGTAACAGGTTTCCAAAATACATGTACTCTAACCCATACTGTAATGCATGAGGCTAATAATACAGCCCTGGACTTATTTGATGCCATGTGTCTGAGGGACTCAAAGACATTTGCCAAAGAAAACACAGTCCTTCCCATGTCCCAAGTGAGGGCCACACTGACCCCAAGTCTTTAAGAAACTCAAGAGCATCCTGCATCACTCTTTTCTGTACTGGGAGAACACACTCGAGCTTCCAGATAAAGGCACCTCACAATCAAAACTAAAAGCCCAACTCATGCTTCTGTTTTTTTGGAGTGTAGACAGGTTTACCCCTTTTGGATCCAACTCATGGAACAGATTAGGTCTTCATGCACACCAAAAACAACGGATCTACTTAATGAAAGCTTCTTTCACTTAAAACTTCTACCAGCATAAACCCTCCAGAATATACTGATCGAGTATACACATCAGTATAAGTATTCCTCTTTAAATTCCCACAGCAAGTTCTCACATCCTGTTTCCTAATCAACTCACACAAAAGAAGACTTTTACCTTCACCTCTCCTGTTCATTAAAGCAAGTTTCAGGAAATACTTTGACATTTGATTTCTGAAAAGCACATGCTGGTTTACAAAAATTCTAGAGATTCATCATTATTTCTACTTGGGGAGAAACGAATCATATAAAATCACAGTTAACTTTTTAACCAAAAGGAAAAAGAAAGAGAAAGGCAAATTTTTTCAGATTTATTACATCTCTATCTAATCTGGGTAGCGCTTGGTAAGAACGATCTCATTACACCCAAATCCGGGTGGTGAAGCTGAAAGACGCCCCAGAGTCAGCGATTCGGGATTCGCATCCACCACTGCTTTAAGGAAACTCACTCCATCTCTCTGAACTTCGGTTACATCATCTCCAAAAGGGAAACAATAAGGTCTGCCTTGCCCACTTCACAGGGACACCATAAGGTGCGCATAAGAAAATGTGTTTTCAGTGACTGTGAGAACCACATACTCCACACACAATGTGGGGTATTATCTTAACATCCTTTCCTATAAAGACATTTTTAAATGACATGAACAAAAAGTTTTGCCTTTCTGTTTCTATTTTGAATAAGCCAAAGAAACACCCCCAAAATTAACCTTACCAATTCCTGGAAGCTTCACACACACGCACACAGACACACACATGCACGCTTTTTTGTAAGGAAAAGTGCTACTTAGGACAACAAGCCCAAGAAAGCAAACGATCCTCAAGAATCTTCTGCCTTAAGAGATATCCTCAGTAGCATGACTTTAACATTAAGTGTCCTTCAGTATATTCTTATTTTTTGAAGGTAGGCGAAATATATTAGAGAGTGTAGCACGCTCCAGGGGCACCTGGATGGCTCAGTCAGTGAAGCTTCTGACTCTGGCTCCGGTCATGGTCTCAGGGTCCTGAGAACGAGTCCCACGTCGCAAGGAGCCTGTTTCTCCCTGTCTCTCTGCCCTGCCCACCCCCCACTCATGCTCTCTTTCTCTCTTGCTCTCAAATAAATAAAATCTTAAAGAAAAAAAAAAAAACAGTATGGATCACCTTTCAAAAAATGGTAGACAAATATCCCTACTCACCTCCTTTGGGTACAGGAGAAATGGTCTCAGGAAGAGCAGCCCCAAGGTATCAGTGCTTCTCTACAGAGAAGGAAAATGGAAGACAGCTGTGAGGACAGGAGCCAGGCACATGCAGACTGAGGGAGGGTGGAACCTGCCTCCATGACACAGGGAAAATAGCCCCCTACCAGCCATCTTTTACCAGCAAAGTGACCCTCGGTGACCACACAGCAGCTCTCCAGGAAGCAGCTCCATTAAGGATGTGGATGCATTCCACTCCCACGCATACTCTACCATCTGAAGTTTACCCTCCCAACTACATCTGCAGATAAGCAAAGGTCAAGGGCAGAGAAGCCAAAAACTTTTCCAAGGTCATTAGTAGCTGCCCAGGTGCAACTCCTATGTCCCTGGCTACCCTATGTGGTTGGTTCATCACTGCCTGTTCGTGGGCACTCCCGGCACGGGCTGAACAACCAACGTGAACCAAGCACCTTCGGAGACTCTCCCGTACGTTTTCCAATTTATTCTCACAATGACATCGGGAGAGAGATTTTATCATCCCCAAGTCAAAAGAAAACACTGAGACTCCAAGAGGTCACTCAACCAATGTTTTTTACAAACACCAAGAAGCACACAAGGATTTGAATCCCTGTCCAATGTCAAGTTTAGTGCTCCTTATGAATACCTAGGTTCTGTACCAGCCCTGACATCAAGAAACTCCACAACCTTCATCATCAGTATGGCTACCCACCTGCTCATGCATGTCTTGCCAAGTGGTGCAACAGAAAGAACAGGGACTGAGGAAACAGGAGAACCAGAGAGGTTCCACCACTCGCTAGCTGTGAGACCCGGGTAAATGACCCGTCCTCTCTGAGTCTCGGTTTCCTCATCTAACCAGTGAAAACAATGCTAACTGTGCCTGCCCATCATCTCATAATATTCTTATAAAAATTAAATGAGATGATGCACTTAAAACACTAGAACAATGATGGGTACATAGTAAGGGCTCAACAAAAATTAACCCAATGAATAATTGAAGGAAACATTAAGATCAAATGGAACAATCAGAAAAACTCCTCCTACAGTCCCTGTTATATAACAGCTGCTCAAAATCAAAAATGCTATTCATTTATCGTTAATATCCTAACAGCCTAAATACGTCCTGAGTCTCACAGCCCTGTAGCCACACAGCACCCTGCACACTCAGGACGTTCAGATTCACTGATTCTATGCTCTTTCTCTGAACTTAGGAAGGAAAGAAAATCTATGCTGAGATGGCTTCTCTGAAAGTTTGGGAGATTCAGATATCCATTTCACCCCAGATTTTATCTTCAGTTTTAAAGTCATTATCCATAATTGAAGCCTAAGACACACTAAGAAGCCACAATTTAATGTTCTTACTTATTTCTGATACATTCCACAAGAAATAAAGAAAAGTGATCTCCCAATCTCCAGCCTTTTCAATCTTATCTCTGTCTTCTCTACAAAGACGGCCACGTTACTTATAAAAGCATTTATTTTGTACCGGGTCCTTCACAGACGGTAATCCCAAGTGCTTTCCAGAATCAGTCACCAGTGAGAGAAAGAGAGAATGGGAGAGACAGGGACTGTAAATGCCAGAAATGGAAGACATTTGTCATCATGAGAAAATTCGCATGGCAGAACTGCTTTAACCAAGACCTCAAAGGAAAAACAGCTGCGAGTACACATCATTAAATCGAGGGGTGGGGGGAGACTAGCTGTGTATGTGTACAGATGTATGTGTGGACAGATGTGTGTATGTATAGGGGTGTGTGTGTGTGTTTGTATGCTGTGCATGTGTGCAGGTGTGTACACGTACAGATGTGTGTGTAGGTGCACTTAGGACATATGTGTGCACAGATGGGTGCATGTATAGACGTGCACTGTGTGCGTGTACGGGCACGTGTGTGCATTCAGGTATACACACACACGTGTGTGCATCCATGGAAGAGAGATGGGATGAAACTGCCCCCTACAGACCAGGAGAAAGAGCCCCCACACCAGGATGTTTGGGCAACAGTGCAAAGGGTCGCAATGCTGAGCAGGGCCTGGGGGCCGAACAGCGGGGCTCTGCCAGTCAGCGGCCTCATCTAGAACAGGGCATTTCAGCTCTTCTACGCTCAGAATGGGGCCCTGCCAGGACTCGTGTGAGACATGAGTGACAAAGGAGCCCTGAGAGCGATTTAGAAACCCACGCAAACACACACAGGCGGTTACTACCCATTTCTCCCAATGCCGAGGAGAGTGACTTCTTGAGCCAATGAGCCTCACAGGAAAGTCTAACCCTCTCACAGGCTGCTATCAGCAAAGGAAGGAGGGATACAGACCATGTTCCGAAGAGGTGCTGCTTTTTAATTCTGTATTATTTCCAAAACAAAAAAGCAGAATCTTTCCCCCCCTTTTGTTTTTCCAAATAAAAATAAATTATAACCCTAACTTGATAATGAATGCAGGCTGGAGCTGTCCTTAAGTAAAAGCTTTTGATAACAAATTGCCTGCACTAACTGCTATTTTATTGCTGAATTTTTTATTGTTGCTTAAGCACAGCAATTATGCTAATAAGCCTGGGAGGATGGTGCATCGAGTATTGAATCTGACAGATAAAATACTCAATAAAATGCTAATCTCACCTGAAAATTGGAATCAGACAGCCTTATTAGTATTTATGGATATGGCATCTTAAACATGTTTTTTTAAAAGATGAATATATATGAAATCAATGTTGTCTCCTCACACAGCCTGCCATGTCTAGGCCTTTATGTGCTTTAAATTCAAGGTGACGATTACTCATTGCCTCAGCTTTGCTTCTTGACAGAGAAATGAGAACTTACTGGTCATTTCAGCCACAGAAAGAACCAGGCGATAAAATCTTTTTCTTCCTCCATCCACCACCTCCCTCGCTCTCTGCCCGCCCCACCTAATCCCCCAAAAAGGGAAGGTAAGAACTGTGTCGGAGAAAGAGAAGGCAGATTTGACAGCAACAAGAACCATTTGTCAAACCATCTGGCTGCTCTCCACACCTGACAGAGGGGGAAGAATGATGCCTCAGAACGCACAGGGAATGGAGGGTCCCAAGAACCAGCCTCTCGTCTTCATTTTTGCCATTTCCTCAATGAGTGGCCTTGCCAAGCCTCAGTTTCTTAAATAGGGACCATCTGGAGCCCCAAAATCAAGTCTCTATACCGTTTTTTACATGAAAAAGAGGGGACCAAAGCCCCTGGTCTAGGAAGAACTGAGTATCATCATAAGCCAAGTCTAGGTCTAGGAAGAACTGAGTATCATCATAAGCCAAGGTAGAGATAAGGCAGGTGGGAACCTGAAATCCTTGAACCTGTGCTTTGATTTACACTGTCCCCTCTCACCATGTATCCCCAATATATATCTGAAATGGTCCAGGTTTAAATTCAGAGACCTCAAATGCCAAATATAAAAAAGACTGGACTGTTTACCAACAGTACTTGGGAACTTAACTGGTTTTCTTTTATTCCTCTGGCTGGGAGCAAAGAAGAGAAGTCAGCCACCTGGCTTAAGTGGCAGACACTAGTGACATCTAAATATCGCAATATTATTTAAAAAAAAAAAAAGTCCTCCATCCATTCATTTCCATATGAACACTGTGAATCAGTAAGAGAGAGAACCTTATTCTCTGGGCAAGGGAACGGAGGATCAGAGAGAGCTTTCTCATCCATGCAGAGTACATGGGCTCTGCTGTCAGGACGAGCAGTTATGCCCTCTGACTAATTCCAGCACACCACACGTCCTCTGGGTCACGGGCCTGTTGACTCACCCAAAACCCAAATACTTAAGTAACTAGTCACCACTGGACAAACAGGGAGGTGAGTGGGAACTCAACACATTCAGCAGTAGCCACACCAGAGACTTTTCCCACCACTGTCCCGGCTTCAAAGAGCTGAAGCCCTTCCAGAAGCTTCTGTCTCCCTCTGGGTCGGTCTGAGGAAAGGACAAGTCAGGTTCACAGTGCAGAGTGGAATCTGGCATGCTGTGAAAAACCGGGCAAAGGTCCCAGGCCTTGAAAAGTCACTTCCCACTATCTAGGGCCTGTTTCTGCCTCTGTACCAGTTTCTCTTTTCAAGACCAAAGAGGTCCCTTGGCCAAGGCCCTGGAGGAAGGGAGAAGAGAGAGAAAATGGGCTCCCAAAATACAAAGAGTTCAATGGAACTTACAAAGGATCCTCATATCCCTTTCTTCAGTGAACCCTCATAATGCAGGTAAAACTAAGCTGTTTCCTCCTTTTGCAGATGAAAGAATAAAGGCCTAGGTGTTCAGAATTCTCCCAAGGTAACACAGGAGCTCAGAGATCCTCCAGCCCACAGCTGGGGTTCAGGGGACTGCTGGTAGGGTGGCTAGCCCAGGCAGGGGGGACCAAGTAGTCAACAGACTCTACAGTCATGAACCACCATGCTGAACAATTCCCCACCCCACCCCCCACCACTGGGTCACATGCACAGAAATGAGACTCAAGGCCAGATATCCCTTCATCTTTATTGTACCATGACCAACACCACAACTGGCAAAGCACTGTGGCAACAAATTTATCAAGTAGAAATCATTCTCCCCCGATTTACAGGAGAAAAAAGCCAAGGCGATAAAAAGTATTTGTACTTGCCCAGTTTTCAAGTCTCTAAAAGCAGGGCCAGCACTCAGACCCAGACCCCTGGCCCCGAATGCCCTCTTCTTTCCACCTGCTTCTGATGCCCGTGATCCGCTGGGGCCATCATTTCTTTAGTAAACAACCAGAGCAGAAGGTCCTCTATGAACGGAGACATCTCCCAACAGAGTCACGATTCGAGTCATCCTTCGAGGAATAACTTCTGGGAAAGCAGAGGAGGTGATGCATCAAACAGTGAAACTTAACAACTCCTACTCACGACCGGCCTGGGGGGGAGCAGGAAATGGGGCCAAGGTTCTTTCCCTACAGGCTCCCCCTGCCCATTTCAGTCGCTCTCAGTCATTACTAAAGTCAGCTCTTTAAGCAAATGAATGCTGTTTCCTAGCTGTATGCCCTTGGGTAAGTCCCCGACCTCTCTGGTCCTCTTACCGATACACATTCATGCACACACATGCACGCTCAGACGTGCGCACACTCACATACACACACACACACACACACACACACACACACACACGAAACCATCCCTTCGTTTACCTGGAGGGATGGTGACCGCAGAGAGCCCCTATCTTTCTTACCCTGCAAAGCACCTCAGCTATGCACTAGCAGTTCATGGGTTCAGGTAGTGCCCTCCAGCTTCTGCACCCGGCACTCTGAGCAGAAACCTCCACCTCTGCGTCGGGCCTCCAAGGGCCCATCCCTCTCCTACTCTCCCCCTCCCACCAGCCCCACTTCTCCCTCCTCACCTGCCACCTGTCACCTGCCACCGTCCTGGGTCGGGCCTGGCCTCCTCCACACTGGACAAGTACCCACTCTTCCCTCCATCACCAATCTCAATACTCCTGTCCCTTCCCATCCCAAAGCCAACTCTCTCTGGGTCAAATACTGCCAACTCCTCAACAGCTCTTCAGGGGGAAGCTCTTAAAACACCCACCACCCAGGCTGCACTGTCCACACAGGCTACAGTCTGTGTCCTTCCACACCCGGCATCTCTGTAACAAGGTCTAGTCTACGGGTCTGGTTTCAAGACAGAAAGGGATGAAACAGGATCACAGAGGGGAATTTCAGTCACCACCCCTGAGGCATGTCCACCACAGAGCGCAGGATCCTTCCAGGGAGGTCAGGGGGCAGTGATGAGCATCAGTCCCTAGCCCAGGTGCTGAGACAGACCACTGTGGTAGACCTTGTACAGACATTCTCAAATCGTTGTAACTTAGCAGGCAAGGCACATTTAACTGAAAATAAAATCCATTTAAACTGCAACTCCAAGAGGCTTGGTACCTTAGTGTCACTGAAGTTCTATAAATTGTCCCAATAACAATGGCTGTTGGGAGCCCGGGCTCATGAACGGAGACATCTCCCAACAACTCCCAACACGTCCCCACAGCTTCACTGAGATACTCTACTGTTGAAATGTGCCAGGTGTCCTGCCACATGCTTCCCCTCTGTTCATTTCTCTAAGAACTCTTCCTAATAATTATCAGTGTCCCACCTTACAGACGTGGAAACACACAGCGTGCCTCTGGTCGATCAGGACCAGAACCAGAGGTCCTAGGTGTGCTCTTTTTCCCCCTCCCCCACATCATTTACTTTGTTCCACCTCAATTCCTATCCACAGCACAGTAACTGTAGAGTATTTCTACACTTGAGTCTCTGAAAACCAATATTCACTCAGCCTTCCATGCAGAGTCTGAACTGTGAGTCAGGGAAAGATGCTTTACAAGCAGCAAATGAGTTAAGATCCCACAGTGAGGGTGGGAAATGGATTTGTCAAGCACACCATGTGAGCAGAGCCTGTCCCTGGACTATTCCCGAAGGTCCGAGTCACAAAATGAGGCTGGATTTTCCATCCATTTCATAAAGGCCAACGGGGACACCTGCAAAGTCTTCTTCGACAAAGTTCATAATCAAAGTCAGGAAATCAAAAGTCCTCATGTAAACCACTCCCTTCTCCTCAAAAGGTGAGCTTTTCTGATAAAAAGAAAGGTTCGTATTCTACAACTCGAGGGCTAGGAGAAAAGATTCGGACTTAATCTCTCTGGGAATGTCACCGGCATCTTCACCAGGCCCCACCTTTCCTCTGCCTCTAGAGACACAGGCTGAAGAAGCAGCCCAGGGAAAAGCTGAAGAGTTGTTCATAAAAGTGACATGCTCTGACACCAGTTCCCAGGGGCCCTTCTCACTCCTGGGGTTGACTGTAGTTAGCTTCCCAACCCCACAGACCTCCTTGGTACTCCAACTCAACACATATTTATGGAGTGCCTAAAACTGCCAGCCACTGAGCTGGGCTCCAAAGGCGGAGATGCCTGCACTTTGGAAATCCAAGCATAGAAGCAGATGCCACTTGTTAAAATCCAAGGTGGTCTGTGAAAATGTGACTGAAAGCATGAACCAGGGGATAAGGAATATTGGGGGGGGGGGATGATTCCCAGTGGGAAAGCTGATGTTTCTAAGGAGGTGGAATTTGAGCTAGGTACGGAGGGAGGTGCCCAGCAGAGCTAGCCATGCAAGAAGGCCCTCCCCGTGGGGTGAAGGGCATGAGCCTGAGGTGGATGGGGTGGGGGGAGTCAGAGAGCAGGCAGAAAGGCAGCTGGAAGCCAGACTAGGTGGAGCCCTGTGCAGGGATGTCACTTAGGTTAAGGACATGGGGAGGCCAGAACAACGTATGGCAAGTCTCACAAACAGGGCCTCTCCACTCACTGCACTCAGGGGTGGCCCACCAAAATAAAACCTACTCCCCCAGAAGTTAAGGAACGTGTATGTATGCAAGCCAACCCAACACCCAGCATTCAGGACAGAAAACTACATGAGACAGGTGTCACCCCCCGCTAACCTGGCCTCTCAGGCTGGACCATGGTATCACAACCTCCAGTGTCAAAGACAAAGAAACAAGCCCAAGAAAGCATAGTGGTGGAGACCTGACATTTCAGTGTTGGCATTTGGTAGCTAGGGCCTGACTCCCCAATCATGTAAATGCCTAGTCATTAAGACCCAATTTAAGCTAAAGACAAGAAAGAAAGGAAGGCAGGATAGGGAGGTAGATAGCAAGGTAGGGAAGAAGGGAGGAAGAAAAGAAAGGGAACAGATGAGAAGGAAAGGGAACAGATGGGAAAGGAAGAAAAGGTAGGTATAAGGATGGAACCTACAAAGGAAGAAAGAAAGAAGTCTCCCAAGGGCCACAGTGAGAAGGGAAAGTGGCACAGGTACCACCACTCTGCCTATGGATATAAGGATGGTTAAAAGTAAATCAAATGTGGGACTGCAGCGCCAAGTGACTGTTTTTCTTTTGAAAGTCCGGGTATTTTAAGAAAGAACAAAGCATGTAAACTTTGTAAAAATAATTTTTGAGGGTTTTTTTAGCTAAAAAAAAATATGTATTTACAGAAATAGAAACCTATGGGGGGAAACCAGACACATAACAATTTTAGTGGTGGTTACTTCTTGTGAGAAAAAAGGATGGGGGAGTAGGACGGGGTTGGTAAGTTGCAAAAAGATGGCCTCAGACTCTCCCGGTCTCTGCATCCTCACCCTTGCAATATAATTTTGAGGGTTGCCCTATCCAAAAAGTGGACTCTTTCTCTACCCACGTTACTAACATATGTGCACTCATTCGTGGATCCACAAATTCATCCACCGCCTATTTCATACTCCAGCTTGTAGGTCTCCATCTTATCCATACTAAATTCCAAGGTATTCCTACTCTGAGTAATGGTACAACATTTATTGAATGCTTAAGATACGCAAGGTGCTGTAAGCCCTTCCCATGCATGATCTCCTCCAGCCTTCACAGCGTTCATCCTCAGTCCTATCATCAGCCCCATTTTAGAGAAAAGGAAGCCAAGTCATAGAAATTCAGCAATTTGCCTAAGGTCAAAGGTACTAAGCAGAGGACCCTGGGTAAACCCAGACGATGTGGCTCCAAAGCCAGCACTGTCCACGCTGCATCTGGGATGTCCCTCTAACCCACCACCCGGTTAGCCCAAACACAAAGGAAAATAGCTAAGTGACCCCATTTTGGCTCCTCGTGGACACAGCTTCCTTTCAACGCCTCCCAAATCACCTGTCTAATAAGCTTGTCTAAAATGATACCAGAAATCACAATAGAGTCAGCAGACCGAGGACTCCGGATACCTGATTTTTTTCGATAACTGATATCTATTTCCTCATCTCTCACTTCTGGCATTTCTGCTGATTTCCAGGTTTCCTCAGAATTCCTGGCAGCAGTCCCACGGTTACCACCGGAAGTTCTCTGCTTATCCTGAGATGTTGTGCACGTGGCCCACAATCTTTGCAATCAGTGGGCTGAGCACCCTGCTCGCACATGACCTCCTCCAGTGTCGCCGACATCAGTTTCTCCTGAATGATGTTGATTCCGCCTTCCCCCGTTTGAAGATCACCGTCCCTTCCCTTGATAGAGATGACAATCAGGCACGCAGTTCCCTTTTCTCTGTCATCTGGGCCATGACATCACCCTCCCCAGGTTACAGAAAGCTGGGCATCCCCCAAAGAAAGCTCCCCCTCCTGGAGCCCATTCTAATCCCATCCTGGCCCAGGAGGTAACTGGAAAGGAAAGGCCTGATTGGCTGCCAATTACATCACTGCTCCACAGGCCTGATTAAACTCTTAATTAACCGGATGCCACTTTACTTGTACCCCTGACTCCACAGACAAATAAATAAGCACAAAGAGAACAGCATAGGGGCAAGGCAGCAATAAACTATAGCTCCTGGCTCAGGTATGAAAGAGAAGCCATTTGCTGGGGTTACCTGTCATTAAGAACGATTAGGTCACCAGGTGGGGACATACAGTTCTCTATATTAAATTAGAGGAATGATTCAAAGGGGACCAATTTCAGCTGACAAGAGCAAAAAGAAAATCAATTTCAGGTTGCCAGGACAACTAGACTTTTCCTGCAAGAATAAATTTGATACAGCCCTAAAATCTGACAACTAAATGTTTCCTCGCATTACATCACATCCCGAAAACGTGTGTTGAACCAGTGAGATAATCAAGCCTGCTAATTACTTTCTACAACACCCATACGATGCAGGATTGATGGTCTTGGCTCCAGTCTGATGTTCCTCCAGCAGCCCCACTCGCTCTCTTGGTTTTAGAGTGAATGAGGACTGCATGCTTCTTAAAATGAATCTAAAGGCAATATCCTTGTCAGTTAGTCCTTGCATCCTGGAAAAAGGAAGGTGAGCAACTTTTTAATACATAGCCCCAGTGTTCCCTGTCACACAGTTCACTGGCGACCCCTTCCAGAGAAGGAGTCCTAAGTCACAGAATTAGATCTAACACAATGCTGGACCTAAAGGGACCAGAGTGTGAATCCAAAACAAAAAGAGGCAAAGTGACGGCTCAAGGTCAACACAGCTGACCAACAGCAGTTAGGACTGGAATCCCACTCCTCTGATAATGGCTTCTGTGCAATTTCTTTAAATAACTGCCATCATTCTGCTCCTGCCTTAGAGACTCTGGGAGCTGAAGTTAAGTCCACTTGATCTCCTATTAATCCTCATGAGGCAGTGACCCCAAATGGCCTTATCTCAGGAGTTCAGAGTCCTGACCCCAGATCCAATAATATCTGATGAGATGAGCCTTCTCTCTGCATTTACGTTCTCAGAAGGCTGAATATCAACTTACCTCCAGGGGCTATTAAAAACAAGAACGGCTAATAAATCACTGGAAAGCACTTTGCAAATGTAAAGTAATACAAAAATGCAAAGCACCAATAATAGGAGCGGCCCAGGCGTAGGCAAGTTCCCTGAAGAGCATAAGGCTTTCAAGCGGCCAGGCTGGGCCCACCATCACCCACCAGATGATGGGAAGGCCACACCTCTCACTCCACCTCACTCTTCTTTCCCTCAAATTCTCAAGTGTGCCTCTAGACACTGCTGTGACACATTGCGTCAGGATGGATCCCCAGAAATGTCCTCTCTGTCCGTTCGTATGGTCATGGAGTCTTCACTAAGTACGGAGAACTGTGAGAGGAGGTCTGGATCCAGCAGGCAGGAAAGCAAATGTCAAGCTGTCCCTAGCTGGTAATAAACCAAGCAAACCATGAAAAACAATGAACCCACTAGAAAGTGCTGGTCAGCGAAGTCAGCCTTGAGAGCCGATTTAGAATCTGGTGAGAGGTCGGGAGAGCACAGCACACATCAAGGGCTCAGGCTGCAGGTGCCAATGGGAGAAAGAGGGGGGGCAAAGCACTCCTGCGTGGTCCTTGGTTCTCGCATGGGACCCACACAAGGTGAACAGAGAAGTGCACGAGAGGAAACGGGGGAGCAGAGTAATTAAGAAATTAAAAGCTGATAGTAGAGAGACTTGGCTTCTAACCCTGGCCCTGCCATTACACGTTACATGAACTTGAACAAGTTATTCAAACCTCACTAAGCCTCAGGCTCCTCCACCATCCAATATGGAGGACACCAGGATCGACCGCACAGTCGGGCTTCAGGGATTAAATGAAATGAGGTATGGAAAGCAATGTACTCAAAGCCTGACACGTAGTACGGGTGCAACAGCCTTCAGTTATTGTGCTAAGCATGGGTGATCTAGGGCTAGAATCCAGCACAAAACCAATGGCAAGATGTAAGGCATAAAGTCAGAGGTCAAGATCGCTGGGACAATAAAGGAAAGATCTATCCCATAGGTTCTACTTTGTATCTACATAGGAGTTATCACTGGCCCCATTCCCAAAAACCTAATTTAGGATGACATCAGCTCAGGGCTGGTGAGGCACCTGCAAACCTCAGAATTGAGTAGAAATCCAAGGGCACTGGAAATCCAACCACTTGATCAGTACAGAGTCAGCTCCCTGCATTTGAGCTGATTGCTAAAATTCTAGGATTCTGGGTATTCAACATGGCTGCAAGATCCTCATCTCAAAAGAAGGACCGAGTTTTCATGGGAGGAAAATGCTTCCTCCAGCACAAGTTCATTTAACACACATGGACATAGTGCCTGCTCCCACAGAAATAAAGCAAGGCACAATAACCTAGAAACTCCAGACCAAGCCCCCTTAGGTCAAGCCCAGATAAAGAGGCATGGGCCTACAGAGAAAGGAAAGAAATGAAAATTTACTGAGCTCCTATTTGGCCAAGATGCATTAGAAAAAGGAAGAGGGAAGAGAGAGTCAAGAAGACTTCCTAAGCGAAACCCCTTTGAGCTGACAACAGGCCAGGGCCCCCTTCCCCCCATTTCTCTAGCAGGATCATGACAAGGCACCCAGAAGCCTCAGGGCCAGGGGCCACTCTTGCCTCCAGGTTCTGGTTCACAGCACAGCACCTATCCACCATACCGTGCCCGGGGGTGGAGCTAGGGGATAAATACGGAGCTGGGATTGAGGCAGCGTCAAGCTTCATCTGCTCCATCTCCACAGACAACACGTAAGCAGACATAAAGAAGGGACAGAGGGGGGACTGAGAAGAAAAGATGTTGTGGTAAGGCAGGGGAACAGAGTAAAGCCTGTTGACTCAGGTTATGAAGAGGAGAAGAAAAAAAAAAAAACGAGAAGAAAAGAGTAGGAGGAAGGAAACTGCTGTGTCTGGGGCTTGTTGTGTTTATTTCCTTAAGCATACTTCTGTCAGGTCATTTTGTAAAAACCCTACTTCTGTGAAGTCCTTCAAATGTTAGTTCAAGAGGACTTTGTTTTGGTCTCTGCCCAGCACCACGAAGCA
This sequence comes from Mellivora capensis, assembly GCA_004024625.1. Classification (NCBI taxonomy): domain Eukaryota; kingdom Metazoa; phylum Chordata; class Mammalia; order Carnivora; family Mustelidae; genus Mellivora; species Mellivora capensis. The sequence goes on along the minus strand of PISX010000444.1, from coordinate 98,469 downwards.
TTCCTGGAATATAGTAGGTGCTCGATAAATATTTACGGACTGAATGAATAATGCCCCACTAGAGTAGGTCGCTGTTCCTGAGAAGAAAGAGGCTTTTCCAGTCACCAGGAAAAAGAGCAAGACTCTTGTTTATATTTCAGCACACGCACTTAAATAAGGTGTGGAATAACACAGGTGCAAACCGAGTCCATGGCTCCTGGTGCAATCACTGTATATTCACCAAATTTAAATCAGACTGACCCACACTCCAAGACAAAGGAAAGGGAGGCCGTTCCCAGATACAACCCCAACAGAAAAAGGAGGGGCTCTCGGTAAAAGACTGAGAGGGTATCTGGGAAAATGCAGTCTCCCCAGGCAAACGATGTTTACTCTGACTCTGATGGTCAAAACCCAGGAAGGGCCCTGGCCATCCCACTGCCTGCTTCCAAGAAAGGTGCCAGTTTCAACCTCTTGAGAACAGAGGTGATTACAGACTGCTCAGAAGAAATAGCAGGAGAGGAGAGGGCAGGATCCAGAAAGGACTGGCTTCAAGTCTCACCTGGAAGGCCTGCCTATCAATTTTCGGGGCGTTCCTGCAGTGCTTCTCCTAAAGATAACTGGAAGGTTCGCAGACAGTTCAGAAAGGCAACTGTGCCCATCATGAGGAATACGGTGACTGGGCAATAAAAGTGCTCACTACAAAAGGAGGAAGGGTCAATATCCTCTGTTTTACTCTTCCACTGCGAGGTCTATCGGACGTTTCGATAGTCTGCAAGATCAGCACTTCTTTCTGTGGCTGTGCCTAATCTTGAGAGACCATTATTATTTATTACACATGAAGCACTTTCCATCTGCAGAGTGCTTTGGAATAGCTTTTTATTAGTTACTCAGCATTCTTAAAACTAAATACAGCTAAAACCCTAGTGGACGGCAGAAAACCCCTGATTTACTCGTCCATCACATGCAACGGGTCCACACACCATCTCCCAAACACTGGACAAGTTGAACCAGGGGCAAAGGAAGCACAAGATGGAGACGTCTCATTCAACCAAATACTTGTTCACGGAGGCCACCCGGCACTAGACTGGGTGTTTGGAGCTCAGCAGGAGGAGGTACAGAAATAAACGAGACATAGCTCTTGACCTCAACGGATTTATCGTCCAGGGCTACTTGAGATTAACTTAATGGTATCTTCCCGCTCGAGGATTCTGTGGTTCTAGGAAAGTATAATAGGTTTCAAACGTTATGTGCAAAAACAGCTCCCTACATGACTCAAAATTTGAGTAATTCTATAGGTATAACTCTAGTCCCAAAAACGGAATTAAAAAGAAAGAATGCAGTAGGGGCTTACTGCCCCAATTTTCAATTTTCAGAATTAAGACAGGCAGCCCCAAATCACCTAAGAGGAAATTTTAGGACAAATGAGTTCATAATCTCTCTCGGGAGAGCCCTATAGCCAACCCAAGAAACTTACTCTAAGAAGAAAACATAAATTTAAGTTTTCAGAAAGCCACTTAAGAGAAGTATAAATTGCCATTGATGGAAGTTACAAATAGTTTGTGTATATCTCTAAACATTAAAGATTATAGCCTTTGGAGCAACTCTACTCTCTACTATAAGATATCACATAAAATTGCCCAGTACATTTGGCCTCATCACCTGCAAGAATATCAGAGGAGGAACTGCACGATAAGAAGATGGGGTATTCGACATAAATTTGAAAGTCCTTTCCAACTCATGGTTTGTGATTCACTTCTAGAGATCAGTATCTCACATAAAACATGATGGCACCTATCAAATGGTCGACAAGCCTGAGTTCTTCGTCGTCAAGAAATAAATGAAGTTCATGGGCAAGAATGAACAGTCAGAAACTGGAAGTCCTCAATCCCATTAACCATCATGGTGCCCTACCTCATAATGAAGCTGTGAGAGCAAGCTGACACATCACCCCGCTAATCACCGAGCCTGATTCACCAAATACTGCGGCTTACACGACTCACTACTAATTAAACACCATTCTCGGCCATCCTCTGACGGAGGAGGTGAGGACACACAGGTGTGTGCATCTCTCCTGTTTTACTTGCCAGGCTGAAGCTTTAGAAAAACAGGAAACACGGTGCGGGCATAAGAGCAGGAGGCAAGTCCCCCCTCTGCCATTTCTTTACCATGTGAAACTGGGCAGCGCCTTCTTTCTACTCAAGCGTCACTTTGCTCTTGGGTACAATGACAGTGCATTCCTTAACCTGCCACTGTCGTGGACCCATGGTGAGGCTCTGCTGGGTTAAGGGGTGCGGAAAGGGGTGAACCCACTGTAAAGCCCTATGTGCACCTACGTCACATGACGTAGTCCCCAACAGGTTAATCACAGTCAATAAATCATGACTGTTTTATGGTTGGTTCTCCCTATGGTTTTCTCATAACAGCGCTAAGCACTGATAACCATTCAAATGTATGCTTTTTACCAAAGCAGAAGGCACACCATGTGTGGTTTCCTGAGATCTTCCCAACTGATGGGTAGAGTCTATCATGGAACCCCTAAAATCTGAAGCGTCCTCTTCTCAACTCCACTTTCAACCCAGGAAAGCCAGCTCCTCATGGTGTGCCGTCTGCCCTTTCCGTTCGCACACCCACCTCTGTGGCATCCAAGGGCCCACAGCTCGCTCAGTCTGGACAAATGCCACCCACGGAAGCAAAGACTGTGGAAGCCCCCATTCCCAAAAACTAAGACCTCCAGGTGGAGGAAGATGGTGAAGAGAATTAGTCGAATGCTACACTAAAAAAAAAAAAAAAAATGGTTGTGATATCCCAGCGAGCAGGGGTCCCACAGAAAGGGCATCTTGGTTTTCGCCCTCTTTCAAGTCAAGGAGGATACAGCACAGTCAAAGCTTGGTACAAGCTGGTGAGCTCAGTGTGGCTGGGGATACCCTGCAAGAGAAATATGAGACATGAAGGGCCCATCTGGAAACACGTTACCCTCCTGCTTCGAGAGCCAAAAGAGGCCTTCCAGACCCAGAAGCACTTCACTTTTTAGATGGAGAAATGAAGACCCAGGGACTTGAAGCCCACGAACGTGTCCTGGGAGAACACAGACCTCTTAGCTTCTGCTGTCTCTGGAACAAGTGCGGCCACATCCTCAGCTCCCACCGACCGCTTTCTCTGACTCCCAGCACTTGGCGGCTGGGCAGTGGCCAGCTCCAGCCAAGAAGCCACCGCAGCGAGGCTGGGCACAGTGGTGCCCGGCTCCTCAGCCCCAGAAGGGAGGAAGGCCCCTCCACCGTGCCTTCCTCAGCACGATATCCTTCCACAACCACTCCGTGTGCTGGTGAGGGACAGGCTGCATCAAGGCAGCTAAGCCCAAGGGCTCCAATATTTTGTCCCAGCACAAAGAAACCTCCCTTTATCTCAGCAGAGAAAATAATGCCTTGCTTTCAGAAAGGAAAACAGGAGAGATCGACTTTGGCCAGAACGCCTTCTGAAAGGAATGGAAAAGTACAAACTTTTGTAACCTAACTGTTGTAGTGTGTTGACAACGACCACAGAACCCATAAAGACAAAGAGCGTTAGAAAGAAATCACGCCTCGTCTCGTAAAGTGAAACGGACTCTAGTCTGCTCTAGGACCAGAATTCCGCATTTCTGTTTCTTCCGAACCTTCCCAACATCCGTGACAGGCAAGTGACTCATCCAATTACTGACTGGAAAGCCAACACCTCAGTTTCACATCCCTCGTTCCCTTTGCGAAGGTGTGAGGAAGCTGTGGGGGCTGCCTCCTGCTGGTCCTGCCTCTCCCACAGGGAAGGCAGAATTTCTAAGAGAAGCAGACTACCAAAAAGGCCACTCAGAGAGGCGGTGTTTCCTAAGTGCCCACCTGTCCCTACAATTCAATGCTACACGTACCCCAATTCTTCTCTGAACGCAGGAGGGACAAACGGAAGGGGATGACCACGAAGACACGGTAAATGTATTCATCTCCACCCTCGGTACAAAGTTATCTGCCAAGTCAAGCCTAATAACGTGTCCAAGGCATATTTAAGGAAATCACAAAGACAAATTCAAGACTAGGGTTTTATTTGGTCTTTTTAAGCTCAAACCACAGAAAGTATTGGGAAGAATCAGAAACTACTTTCCGCAGGGAATTCCACAGAAACTGGAAAATCTTGGGCAAAATTAGAACCAAAGAAAACAGAAATAGCAGAGATCTTGGCGATCACCAAATCCAGCCCTGCCACTCTGACTGAAAAAACCAGGCCAGCAAGAGAGCTTCACAGCTGGATGGCGGTCGAATGGGCTGAGAACCCACATCTGCTGACTCCAAGAATAATTTCTTAGTCCTCATTCCAAGCTTGCATTGACTTGAACACTGACTCCAAATTAAACCTACATGTGACTGAAAAGAAAAGGGAAAATAAACTGTTCTCAGTGGCAGATGCTTGGAACATTGGCTTCTGTCTCAAAACTTCACAGTTCATGTTCTGCAGAAGATGGAAACCAGTGGGGTCCCATTTTGTCAGCTGTGAATGCACATTTCCTAGGAATGCACTGTATGTCTGGTATTCTCTCCTAACTCCCTCTCCCTGGACCTCTTTTGGCCATATATGGCACTGAGCTCCAATGCCTGGGTCACAGAACTCAGGCCTCGGGTATGAATGCAATCCAGTTTCTGAGCTGTTTGTCTTTACTGGAAATCTGAAGAATCCATCTAGGAAACATTTACTAAAATGCAAAAGGCAGGGAGAATTGATTCACACCCTGAACTTGGCATAGAGAAAAAGACTCTTCGTTTGCTCACCCAAAGGTTTGCAAACCAGATCCTGCAGAGAAAGTGTGTCAAGTTTAACAGAGGCACGGGGGTCTCTATCTCAAGAATTGTGTGTGCAAGGTGTGCATATGTGTGTGCATGTGCACATGCACGCAGATGTTCACACAGGTGTTGGGGGGAAGGGGAGCACTGTGCTAACATGAGAGATAGAGAGGCAAACTGACACTGGAAAAGCAAGACACAGCCAGCTAGCCCATCAGAACACGTCCTCGGCACTCATCTTTCTTGATATGACTTAGTTATCTCTTCATGTGGTGTCTGATTTTCAAACACTTGCAAACTACATTTCAGAAGCAGAAAATCTCTTTGAAAACAGGGATAATCTGCAATTGCCATTCCCACTTAAAACAAAAATGTTTTAAGTATCTATAATTCCAAACAATACTTTTGAAAGGAATTATACAAAGAGAATTCAATACACACATCCCCCAGACACGTAAAACTTAAAATAGAAATGTCAGAGCAGAAGGGGAGAGCTACTTTGAGAGAGGATGAAACCGAGGCCCCAGGAATAGAAATGACTTGCCCAGTGGCACACAGACATTACGACAAAGCACATCTCGATGTGGAGCACATCAGATATAAAAAGAAAACGGAAGGTACCGTACAAGGGCGTTACAACCTCCGAGAGCAAAGAGAGAAAACCACCCGTTAACCCTTAACAGTGAGTGTGCAACCCTCACTGTGGTACAAGGCCACCCGCAAACTAGCTTTGTGGCTTTCTAAGAGTGCACTTTGCATCTGCTCAGGGAGGACTAAGGATGGACAGAGACCACGTCCCATATGGCAGCAGACAGTCCTGGAGAGAATCCAAGGTCCGTCAGCTCTCTGAAGCAGAATTTGAGCAAGTTACTCATCCCTTCAGTATCTCTAGTGATTCGTCTGCAAACTGGACACAAAACCGTGTCCACCTGACGGGGACTTAGAAGGATTAAATGGGCTTTTTACAGAGTGTTACCCTAGTGGTCTCTGACATGTAAGGAAGCACCTAATAAACAGAACCTGTCCATAGTACATCTGTTCACAGCTCCCACTTCAAGAACCACGAGTAGTTTGGTGCGAGGGTCAAAGTCAGAGGGCCTCTGCTTCAAGTCCCCACACTTGGTCTCATCCAAACTGTGAACTGTGAGCCTAACCACGGAGTCTCCTTTGCCCCGGCGTGGTTGAGATCTTAGCTGGAAGAAGTTCTGTAGATATGGTCTTGCGATGTAAAAATGGAAAGTACAATCATGAAGGTCAGCACCTTCCTTGGGGAAGAAGAGTGTCACGTGAATGGAGGTGCCGCCTAAGTATCAGTGGAGGAATGAGACAGCTCATGTTCTACGTTCCTCACCAAAAGCAAATACAGGGGCGCCTGGGCGGTGCAGGCGGTTAAGCATCCGACCCTTGGTTTTCGGCTCATGTCACGATCTCAGGGCCGTGAGTTCAAGCCCTGCATTGGGCTCTGGGCTCAGCATGGAGTCTGCTTGGGATTCTCTCTCTCCCTCTCCCTCTGCCACTCCTGCTAGTTCTCTCTCTCTCTCTCTCTCAAATACATAAATAAACCTTAAAAAAAAAAAGTCACCTGAAAAATAGCTCGACTGCCATGCTCCTCCTTCCAGCAACGTTCCTGAGACAGAGGCTGTAGCCCAAAACACCCTCCCCCCACAGCGTGTCAAGGATTCCTGTAAACTGCCACTTGGCACAGACCAGTGAATAATAATGAAGGGCTAGCCAGGGGTACCCTGACTCACAAGCCAGGCATGGCCCAGTGAGGAGGCCCAAGGAAGAGTCACCCAACGTGACCAAGCAAAAAGGCCTTCATCGCATAGACTTTCACAGCCAGCGTGAGGAAGCAGCAAGGGCTATGTCTCCCTCTGGGCCACCCTTCCTCGTCAACACAGGTCCCACTTTCTCAACGTTGAGAGACGTCCAGGGGGGGCAGAAAGCTTAAAGAAGGCAGTACGGTGGTCCTAGGGGCTGCCAGCAGTCTTGTCGCGCCTCCAAGACAGTGGTTTTCAAAGTGGGTTCCCCAGAGGCACAGGGTTCCGGAAAGTAAGTGGGCCAGTGTGGAAGCTTATTGGATCTCCCAAATGTAACCAGAGCGCCCCTGTGGAACTACCCTATGGTTATCTCCTATCCTGGGATTTCACATCACACGTCATGAGCGGCTGGAAATAGGAGTCCACAAAGGAGAAAGCCCAAAGAGCCTACTGTCCAAAGTCATACCAGCCAGTATATGCCTGGACCACACAGAGGTTTCCTGGAGGAAGGCCTGGGAATGACAGGCTAATGAGAAACAAGCAGGGAAGGTAGATAAGAAAACTCCAGAGAGATCAACCCAGCCACCCCCAGAAGGCTGGAGCTCTCTAGAAATATCTGAGAAGGAAGAAGTGAAGGATGATGGGAGCCAGGCAGAACAGAACATCCCAGGTCTGGAACTTCTTCCCTTCTCTCCTCTGTGCTCATGTCTGGGATTTCACTCCCAAGCGAAACACCCTGGGAGAAAGGCCTTCCTGCTTGGTGCCTGGATCTGGAAGGAGAGGGGGAAAGCTGCCCAGAGGGCAGCACACACTTTTATTCTTTCTCTGACGATGCGTACGGCACACTGGCCCCTCGGCAGGGGGAGAAAGACCTCTGAGACGACCACAGACTTGAGCTTTTCATTCCTCCATCTTCACACAGGCCAAATAGGGATAAGGGAGCCACATCAACCCCAGAGCTGTCTGGCAAAAGCACAGGGAGGGCCTCCAATCTGCTTAGTAACAGCAATAGAAAGTGCTAAATGAGTGAGTCAAGAAATATTTCTGGAAGAGCTATTCAACCGGAATGCTTGGAGAGCCACCCGCATTGCAATAACTCGATCTGTCCTCATCTTTTAGCACACGCACGAGCCCGGCTTGAAAAAGGGACTTCACGGCTCCAGAGGCAGCCAAATAAATAAATAAACACACAGCAATCTCTCGGCAGCTTACTGAAGTTACCGGGGAGAAAGTTATGTCCGCAATAAGGATGTGATTTCATTCTTCTCTCCCTGTCTCCTTTCGCATCTTTTCCCCAACCACTTTTGGTAGTGAGCAGTTTGTCATGCATCCAAGGGAAGCGACACAGCCTCCTGCGTGGCCGATCCATCTAAAAAACATATCATCTGTCTGTGCGGCAAAAAGCCCAGTTGGAATAAGCAAGTTCTGTGCGTTCAACTAGAAAACACTTCTTGTTCTCGCTGTCAAAATAATTCTGTATTAAACTTCTGGGATATGTGACTAATGTGCCTGGAACCTTTTGGAGCGACTGGTTTATTTATTTTAGGGAGGGGAGCGCGGCTGCTGGCGGCGGGGGTGGTGACAGAGAAAGAGGAGGAGGAGGAAGAGAAGAGGGGAGGAATGGGAAACAGGAACAGGCAGAGAGGGGCTGCCCGGAGAGCTCGAGCAGCAGCCCCTGGAACCAGCACTGCCAAGCTGTTTCCCCAGAAGCATCTCGAGAAGGACCCGGGCCAGGCCAGGAGAGAGAAGAGAAGACAGATAAAGGTTGGCAGTGCACGCTTCCCAGAGTCAAGGTTGCCCAACAGTTCCTCAAAAGACTCGGAAAATGAAAAAGTCGAAGCAAAACAAAACACACACACACTTCACCAGAGTGATCCTATCACAGTTCCTTCCAAAACCCATAAAAGCTCCCTACTGCTTACAGGAAAAAGCCCCAAATACAATAGCGGGACATGTTAAACTCCGATGATTTGATGGCAGTGCCTCCTCTGAGCAACTTCTAGACTCAGCCTGCCATCCCCAGTCCCTCTACAGATTCTCATGCCTCTGCTGATCCCTGGCTCTCGAAGACACAGGTCTCCTCCCTTGTTTATCACAGCCTAGCTATCTTTCAAGACCTAGAACACTGCCACCCACAGCAAAGCCTTCCCAGCTGGCAGCCAACAGACACCTTACCCTCTGCTCGCTTGTAACTCCGGTGTTGATCGGAGCTGGCGGCCTGCCTCCAGGTACTCATGGCTTGTTGGCACACGTGTCTGCCCACTCCCTTGCCCACCCTCTCTCCCTGGAAACCAGCCTCTCCGAAGCGTGAGAGGTGCACACATCAGTACTGAGTGTCCGGCCATCAGGGGTCCTCTATGCCTGTCTTGGGGTACCCCAGGGGAGTCTGAGGGCCACATACACCAAGCACTGAGTGGACATATGCCCATCATTGATCTTCCGTGCCTTCCACAGCGAACCACCTTTGGCAGTAAAGTTGAGGGACAAACAAAACAAAACAAAAAACTCAGCCGGGAACCTTCAGAAGGAAAAGGCCGGGAATTTTCTCCTGCGAAACCTCTAGAATCAGCCCTTCTCCCTCCTCAAACCCGTGATGTTTCTAAAGTCTCTTCTCCTGCTTTGAGCCCGAAGTGGATGGAAGGGTGAAGAGACACTAAGTGAAGAAGGGGTGCTGGGAGGGGAAGCTTCCGGGGGAAACAGAATGAGGTGATGATGTAAAGAGTTCTAAAACCCATCAAATGGGCTGAAATCATTGGCTTACTTTGGTTTGTTTTGATTTTCCCATTTTCTTACTTGTAATAATTACATGTTAAGGGGAAGGAATTGAGAGAGAGAGGGTGAAAAGCAGGCAGGAAGGAGGTGTGTGGAAGTGGGGAATAGGGACAGGACGGCGACAGGGTACACGGCAAAAGAAACAGTGAGCTGGCGGCGTGCTGGACAGCTTTGGCAGGCCCACCTCCTGAACTTTCTCTCCAAGGTTACTTGGCAAAGAGAGCCTCAGAAAACGGTTTTCACTTTCCTTCTCCAAACCCTCCCTCCCTCTCCCACCTCATTTAAAAAATGACTTTCAACCTCCTAAAGAGGGAAAGGAAAAATGAGGCCCAATTCACTTCATATTTTCTACCACTTAAGGAAAACCATTTCTTGGTGTGAATGCCTTATGATTCAGAGAATAAGCTACTCTCTCATCCTCCTTCTCTCTGTTTCTGCACCCCACTCTCCTCCCTGTCTTCATGCCTTTCTTCAACTTGGAAGTAGTCCTCTGCCCTCAGAGCAGTCTCAGCCCTCCTCGCATTCAAAATCTCTGTTTCCCTCTCTCCCTCCTTCCCTCTCTTTCTCAATCTCTCTCTCTCTCTCTTACGCACACACACACACACACAAATTGAGTTTTGTTTCTATTTTTCACCTTCATTGGAGCACAATAAATACCCTAATTCATTCACTTATTCATTCATTTATTCATTTTAAAATAAAGCTTAAGAAGCACCTACTCGGAGAGGGCTAATATTCTATGGGGACCCATCAGCAACCGTAAAGAGACGTTGACAGTGATGTGGTGGGAAAGGCATAAGGGACAGACCATCCGAGCCCGAGGAACTGTGGAAGCCTTCCTACAGAAGACACCTGCAACACAGGAGACCCTCTACAACAATCTGTTAAAGGAATGAGTGCAGAAATAAATGGACGAAGGTGTATTTGAGTTCAGCCTCAAAAGGATGAGTAGGATTTGGATGGAAAGAAATGAGAAAGCCCCCAGTTCACAGGGGAGGGTCCAGAGGCACAGAGGCAGGGAAATGAGAGGCCCATCTCAGGAACGCCCTGAAATCTAGTGCAGAAGGGAAATGCCATCAGTGGAGGCACTGGAGGGGTATTCCCCTGACAAACTAATACCCTATAGCACTTTCTGTGGGATGGATGACCGAGTTCCTGGTGCGCCTTTACAAACACTAACTCATTTAATCCCCAAAACAAGCCAACTTCCACTTCACATAGGAGGAAACCAAAGTCCAGGGAGGTTCAGTGACCTCCCCCTGTAAGAGGGCTGGCAGGTGGTGGGAGAGCCTGGCTGCAAATGGGGGATTATGACATTTCCATATTATATCGATGTTCTCTGAACAGGTCCCACAGGGCCAGATCATGGTCTCCCGAGGAGATCATGCTTTTTTTTAACAGGCAAAAGGTACCAACTCAAGGTTTGGAGAGCTAGAATAATAGGGTCACATTTAGGGAAAATCATCTGTATTTATGTAATAAGATTTATCAGGGCTCATGGACGGATTAGGGAATGAGAGATGACCCAACCTCAACATCAGCCCCTACCCCCCCACCCCAGCCAGACACACACTCTTCAATCACCGTTCTGTTGTCACGCACGTAGCCCAACAAGATACACAGACATTTTTCTCTGTGTATGCTCAGACCTTGAGATTTGATTTTTTGTATTGGAATAGTCTGTTCCCATCTTGTTTCCAGGCCAAAGATTCCCACGGAGCCTGCCATGAGGGAAGGCATGGCTGCAGTCAGCCATCAGTGGCCTCTCAGTCCGGCCGAAGGCTCCGAGAGGCGGCACTGTACATGTACCGAATAGTCTCAAAAATAGCTCGGCCAAAGGACACAGTGAAAAAAAAACCTGCACTCTTTAGAACTGACGTGTTTTTCCTTTTCTCTCTCTACCACTGCTTCTATGACCTAGTAAGGAGGTATCACTGTAGAAGCGGCCCTGGACCAGAATTCGGGAGGCCCCGGGGTGAGCGCTGACTGCCACTTTCTTTCACACATAACCTCGGACAAGTTCTAGGCCTCGGTCTTTCCGTCTGTAGAACAAGAGGCTGGCGCGCAACCACAGTGGTTGTCGCCCTGTGTCTGAGTGTGTGTGCATGTGCGTGCGTCTCTGAATGGTGGGGGAGGGATGTCGAAACAGGTACAAGCGCATTTTGGCTGAGACGGGATTTCTTTCCTTTTTTAATCTTAAATCGTCCCAAATGGTTCTATAAAGTAGAGACGAGAACTAGGGCCTAGAGGGTGAGTTTCCTATGTAGGGTCACAGAGCACAGCAGACTTCCCCAAATAAAATGGCACAGTGGTTCCCTAGAAAGGGTGAGATAAGTGATTTTTCCTTTTTTTTTTTTTTACTTTTCCTGGAACTTCTAAATTGATTAACTTGAGGTATTTTCCTCAAAACTTGAACAATGGATTTGGGGAGATTTCTATCGCCCATGTCCTACTCTTCTGTGTTGTTCAAATTCTCTTCGGTGCTTGGCAAACATTTTTTCAGAATAATCAAACGACAGCATTTAAAAATACAAGACAATAAGAGAAAACTTAAAAGAGGGGGAAAAAGCCAAAAACAAATAAAAACTCGGCCCCCAGGCTCCTGTACTGGCCCAAACACATTTTCTAAACTCTAAAGTTCCTGCCCTGGCTGTAGGGTGGGTGAGGAGGGGTGGTGGGCTCCTTCCTTTACTCAATGCTCCCCTGTTTTTTCCCAATTAGTTGAAATCCATTACTATGTGGTGACAAGTATGGTGAGGACAGTGGCTTCCCTCACACAGGTGTTGCCAAGGCACAGGTGCTAAAAAAAGAAAGACTGTAAGCCCCCTGTCAGTGTAAGGAGCTTCATCACAGAGCAGCCCGTGAGGTCCCCTTGAGGGGCTGAAGTGACGCACACAGTAGCTCTGTGGTTTAGCTTCAGAGACGGTGACCACGAGGACAGCAACGACAACAGTAACGATAACAAGCTCACCCACTGGACACACCAGCCTTCCCGCCAATTATCACAACTACAAAGAAGCAGACTCCTTTCTCCAAGCACAGGTCACTCTACATTATCCCATCCTGTGACCACGGGGCGGGTTTTATTCATATGAGCTGGACGTATTACGGGTGATTTTTCTTTTCTTCTTTCGCTCTCATCCCCATTTTCTCAATATTCTACATGAGAACGCACAATTTTTATACTTTAAAAAAAAAAAAAGGATCATTTTTAAAGACCTGTAAACAACCAGCACCATAAATAAGTCAGGCTCTCCTTTCACAGAGTTTAAACATGAGCCTTCCTCACCAGTAAGCCTGCAGGGGATATTCTGTAACTAGGTCACAGGATTTCACTCCATCCCGGTGTACCTCTCCAAATGTTCACCAAAGCCACCAACATCCCGGGAGGTGAATTTTGGACAACTGCTGGCTGAACTAAAAGGAACACATTAAATCAAAAAGCATTTAGGGAATGCCTCTAATATTCTTGGCACAGCAGGACACACCGAAGAAAAGGGGCTGTCCCACCTTCCAGAAACCTAAGGAAGGGCAGGAATTAATATGCACACATAAATAAGAATAGCTCTAGGTACAATGTGGTAAGTTCTCAAAATGTTCCCGTACAAGGCTGTATGGGGGATCTAGGAAAGGAAAGGTTATTTCTAGCTGCCGGGATGAGGGCTGGCTTCAGGACAGAGCTAATGGCTCTGCAGGAGGAGAACTGCCAACAAAGGCAGGAACGGGGTACCGTTCAGCCAGCTGGAGTGCAGGGGCAGGAAAGAGGGCCTTCATTCTGGAGAAAAAGACTGTTGTCAGACAGTCGAGAGGACACGGGACACTGGGCTGGAGGGCTGGCACGTACTCCCACCAGGGCGAGGTGTGCTGTCCCCGCATGCATCCTGGTGCCACAGTGACCGTTTCACCTGAAGTCACCCCTTTACATGTAGCAGCAAATGAAATTAGTAAGCAGAAAACAGAGACAACAAATACCCAAGCTAGTATAAATAAGCCACAATATGTTCTGAAGTAAAATCGATGGGACTGATTGTGATTAGCTCACAAACTAGGGAACACACGCCCTTGATGAGGAAAATCTGGTAAGTGTGGGGAGAATGAATTAGAAGGGAAAATCACAGAAGTCAGGGGTGCCTGGGTGGCTCAGTCGGTTAAGCGTCGGCCTTTGGCTCAGGTCGTGATGCTGGGGTCCTGGGATCAAGTCCCTGCTCCCTGCTCCCGGGTTCCCTGCTCAGTGAGGAGTCTGCTTCTCCCCACACTGCCCGCTGCTCCCCTGGCTTGTGCTCTCTCACTCCCAAATGAAGGAAGGTAGGAAGGAAGGAAGGAAAGAAGGAAGGAAAATGGAAGAGGTCATGGCTCTGTCTTGTGGTTATTCCCAGTGATCCAGTCCTCCGTGGCTCAATCCCCTTCTCCAGAGCCATTAATTCAGCATCTGTGTCCATCCCTGTAACACCCTCTCCACAGCCTGAGCCACCTCAGAAAAGCACAAATGCTTCTGGTGAGCAAATTCTCCCCCTCGATGGAATGAAAACATCATAAGACTGGGGGTTCACCTGGGTCAGAAAAAAAGCATACCGCATCAACAAGAGTCAAGAGGGCTTTTCTGCCCCTAAAGCATTGGTTCTCCTCACTGGCTGAACATTATTATCCCTCGAGGTTCTTAATTTTTAAAAATGCAGATACTCAGGTCCCTACTCTAGCCCTACCCTAGCCCACACAAGAATGTGTGAAGTGGGGACCCGGGCACAGTCACTATTACACAGCTCCCCGGGAGATTTCCACACGAAACCGGGGTCGAGAGTCACTGCTGGCAGTTTGGGTACAAATGCTCAGAAGAAACCCAAAAGTCAAACAAAGAACCGATGGACTGTTCTGCTCAAGCTCAAAGTAACCCTTAATCACATGCTGGTGGCTTTTCAAGGGCTCTTTCCCCCTGCTTGGGCCATCCAGGGTGAGCTCTTTCCAGAAGGGTGTAAGTTCCCCTGAGGTTGTCAGAAGGGGCCCGGGGAGGGTCACCAGCACCATGTAATCAGTGAAGGTGGGTGCTCGCCTCTGAACACAAGTCAAGGCCCCCGGGGCAGTGACAGCCAGCACCAGCCCAAGCAACGTCCTGTGCGGTACCGTCAGGGCATGGAGGGGGAGGGCATGGAAATGTTGATCTCAATGACCAGTCATCAACCCCATGGCCATGTGGGGGCATAAGAAGGGACTAGGCTTTGCAGTTAGACACACACTGGCTCTGCCACTTTCGAAGTGAACTAAAACAAGTCCTTTCATCTCTCTGGGCCTCAATGTCCTTATCTGCAAAGGAGGAGTTAGAATGTAAGCCTTGCATGTTGTTTTTCTTTTGGGACTAGGGATGATGGTATACACGGTCTGGCACACACTAGGTGCTCAATCAACGCATGTCAGCAAATATATTATTACTATAATTATTAAGCAAATAAACCAACCTGAAATTGTCTCCAAAACTGCATTCCATCACCACACCAGGAACTGAAGACAAAAATGAGAAATACATGTGGGAGACAACCAGATCTACATGTCACAGACCAGGAAGAGGTATTATTCACTCCTGCAATGTCAACTAAGACCTGGCCTGCTTCACCACAGATGTCAACGTATGGCCCTCCGTCACGCCTCTCAGCAATTACAAACTGGCTCGGGCTTCAGAGGTCATCAGGTCTCACCCTTCCTCTATCCAACCCTTATTACACCACAGAATGGTGAAGCTGAAAGGTCTCTAGAATCTCTAGACATGACCATCATCCTCATCGCACAGGTAAGAGGGGAAACCAATGCTTGCCGGAAGGTGGTCAATTGCAGTGAAGCTTAGAAGTCCGTAGTCAGAATAAAACAATAAACAACACTAATTAGTGAATTTACCAACACTGCTCATTAGACAGGCAGTAGGGAAATCACATACCTTACTTTGTGTGTGCCAAAGTCAGCCCTAGAGCCAGGACTAAAGCCAGGTCTGTGGCCTCCCGTGCCCCAGGATGGAAAAGGGGTCGGAATCTCATATTCCACCACCACTGGGTACCCTTGGACACGAATGCCCTTCCCTTCTCTAAGCCGCAGGTTCCCTTTCTTTAATGAGATGATGCTCCTTGCCTTCCTTAGGGAATACTGGAGAACTAGTGGGTGGTGACCATGGAAACCATCCTGTCCTGTCTGACCTTGAGACACTTTTAGGTTGCCTTCCAGCACAAAAACTTAAAAATCCTCTGACAGAAGATTTGTACCCACTACCTGCTTGGATGAAATGCCAAGTCACCGAGTGTTAGAGTCAATATTAAGCCAAAGCTGAGGCTGAAACCTATCAGCATCACCATCTGAATCTCCTTGATAGAAGAAGAAATGGGAAATTTCTTGGTGTTGAAGGTAACTGGTAGTTGATGTTGCTGTGCAGGATTTTGAAGGTTTTCCTGATCAAGAGATGTTGAGGACAACAAATTGGGCGTTCAACTCTCAACATGTCTTCCAAAAACACGTGTAAAATTCTTAAATAGCCCTTATCTGTACAGCGAAATTAAACTAAAAAAGAGTTAATGGACCTTTTTTTTTTTTTTTGCCTTTGTCTTTTTTTTTTTCTTTCTTAAATTTTTATTTTTTTATAAACAATTTTTTATCCCCAGGGGTACATGTCTGTGAATCGCCAGGTTTACACACTTCACAGCACTAACCATAGCACCTACCCTCCCCAATGTCCTTTAATGGACCTTCTTTTTAAATGTTATAAATGCAACCAACCACGATGTGTTCACTTGGACATGATGTGTGTGCGGTGGGGAGCAGGGAGTCAGGAAAGGCTTCCACAGAATAGCACACGTAACCCCAAACTCAGGCTGCAGGCCTGAATCTATGAACACCATCAGAGAAAGTGGTGTTCTGGAATGGCATGCCAGGTGGCCACATGAACAGGAAACACCACCAGTTTTGTGGCCTTTCAGACCCCCTTTTGAGTCTCAGTCCCATGACTACAACCTCTGCGACCTGAGAGAGTAACACAAAGTCTCTAAGCCTCAGTATCCTCTGTGAAACGGGATGGCATCCGTATCGAGTGCATGCTGCAAAGACTGTCCACGGTGCCCAACTAAAAGCGCCTGGCACAGACCGGGGCTGTGAATGTAGCGTCCCATAGCTCCTTGGCTTCTGTCCAGTTAAGAACCCGCGCACTCCGTGGATGAGCTCAGCCTGCTAAAGAAACACCCTGCCTGATGAGATGGTGCCTAATCTTGCTGCAGAAGCAATCAAGAGGCTTTCCACACCTCCCTCAAGGCAAACGGTACTTTCCCAAGAAACCATGACCGGAATGATACTAAAATAAGCCACTCAAACATTTTATGACTTCTCTGGCCTGAGGTAGGAGTGAGTCGGGTGTGAGGGTTGACCCGTGTCTATCCAGCACAACACGGAGGAGAGAGATGCTGTGCCACGATCGGGGATATGGCTGGGAAAGACAAGGCCTCTGGGGGGCTGAATGGTTTTAAGTATCCATTTCTGCTGGAAGTCCTGTGGGGAGGGGACCCTGCAGGCAGGCGACAAACCTTCGGGAACGGTTGTCCAGGGGAGTTTTGGTCATTCAGCAACACGAGCCTCATCTCTTACCTGAGGAGAGGCGATGAAGGAATTCCACCCACTGTGTCTGGTGGGGATGAGTCTGTTGGTGCCCCAAAGAGGAAGACACCTGTGGGGCAGGGAACCATCTCCTTTCCATCCTTCAGACCCTTTGCTCTGATTCTTCCTTCACCGTGCAATGCCTCTGCCAACCAGTCCCATTTCCACCACATCCGAGCCAGAGCACAGATACTGGGAGGTCAATTAATGCAAAGGTCTTGCTCCCAGGCACGTATGAAAAAGGCACCGGGTTGATCCTGGGCTGCCTTCCGAGTCTGACCAATGCAAACCTGTTTCCTCCCCTCCCCACCACGGAAACCCTGATTTGCTCTTTTTTAAAAGGCGGTGGGGAGTTCCAGGCTTAAAATGATGAGGACCAGATACCAACTGTGCCAACCATACAATCAAGGGAGGCCTGTCTTGTAAGTGGCGGAGACTTCCAAGTCACCAGGAGCAACACCTACTGAGCTGTTAGAGTCTTATTAAACTCTTCCTACCCTTAAAAGGGTGGCTTCATCTGCTTTGGCTATCACCTTCTTTTGTAGTTTTGGAATACATCATTTGTAGAATTGAATTTCTTAAGAACAGGTGGGCAGGTCCAATTCCAGTTTAATGCCTAGTCACCTAAATTCATCAGGCATCCACTGGGCCAAACACATGTGCACAGATGGCCCTGAGCAAGACCTGGGAAGACCAAGGATGAATGAAGATACAATCACTACAATCATTGGCCTTGTAGGCACTAAGTAAAGGTTAATGGTTCCGTGTTGCAATACGTAAATACCATAAATATTAATTGTGATGTTAAAAGGACAAGACACAAATAACAATGGAGAACTGGTTTAAAAAGCAAGCCCCAGAATAGCGGGCTACAATGTACACAAACACATGCACACACACAATAGAACACTACTCATTATAATGTATGTTGAGGCAATAGGATTCCAGGCAATCTAGATTTTGTTCCTAATACTTTATTTGTCCTCCCAATTTTCTACAGTGAAAATTAGTTCCTTGTGTATTCAGAAAGAGCACCAATAAAATGTTGAAAACAAATAAAGCACACTAATAGCCTCAGAATCCTGAGTTCACAAAGAGCGCCTACACTACACCTAGATATGTCATACCCTAGTCCCTCACTCCAAAAATCCAGTGTGTATCTGCGTGTGTGCATGTGCGTGGCTGCGTCACACTACTAACCCAAAATACAGGCTCCTTTGTGGGATCCTGGTTGGGTGGAGAAAAACTGGACGAGCTCTGGGAGATGGGGCCATCTTCTGGAGCAGCTGAAACCAGAGTACATCAGAGTGGCTGCCGATCAGAAAAGCTATTCAAACACAGAAGATGCATGGGAAGAGAAAACCAGCAGCCGTTTGGTCTGGCTCTTCAACTGCAAAAGAAGAAGGGCAGACTTCCCAGCCACGGGCATTGGCTTGTTGAATGAGGGGCCTGTCCAAGGGGCAATTCTATGGGCCTATTCCTGGGGACAAGCAGCAATAACTAAATCATTTATTTAATAATGATCCATGGCTAACCTTTATACTCCTAGAAAGGCCAGAAACGTGACACACATATTTCTTTGCAAATATGTTCATTTGATTGGTTTAGAAACTGCTGTTAAAAATACATATTTGGAAGGGGAAACCAAACCAGAAACACTGCAATATGCTAAGTGAGAGCTGACAACTTCAAGCTCAGAAATACTTAATGAGCACCTACTATATGCCAGGCACCGTAACAGGTATTTGTACTACAGTAAGGAATAAAATGGCAGCAGTCAGTCCCTGCCTTCAAACAGCTTACCTCTGGAAGAATTTAGGAGGAAACCATAAAAACAAAAAGTGGATGTGGAATGCTGGTGCTACAGGACACACTATCACAGCTCTAATAAACTTGACTGTGCAGATCAAACCGTCAAAGCTGCTAATGGGTGGGGAGGTGGGGGTAGATTTTGGTTCCCGATCAAATAAATTCGACAGACTCATTCTATGAGCTCTGAGAAGTTCTACAGCAAAGAAACATGTCTTAAGCTGACATTTCCCAAACGTGTTTGACCACAAAATCCCCCTTCTTGTGAAATACCTATCAACATATCATAGAAAACTAACATTTACCAAAACTAAGCTTGCCAGAAGCACAATAATGGGTGTGCCAACAATATTAAATTATCATCAGGTGATTTCTATTTAAAAAGACAGGAAGGTTCATTATGCTTTCGATAAAAATTTACAGACTTTTAAGTATTGACTCTAGAAGGTATGAAAATTTACTTAGAATTCTAGGAGACAGAGACTTTGGTATATGTCCCTCCTTGCCAGAGAATTACGGATGTAAATCCAGGCCTTACCAAACCCCAAAACCTCCAGAGTCCACTGCCCACCCCTGCGAGGCTACGGGCTTCCTGGAAAGACACCCTGATCCAGGCAGGTGCCAACAGAGGGCACAGTGAGTAACCAGCATGTGACCGGGTGCTAGAAACAGCAGACACGGAGTCACAGGTGCTCCCAAAAACATATGCCACCAAGTTCTCATTGTCTATTTCAGGGAAGGGGAGTGGTTATGGATACTGCTGACAGGAAGGAAAGCAGAAACAATCCCTAAGCCCTTCTTTTGTTTTAAATACCTTTCCTGTTAAGTATGTCAATCAATTTATCAATAAGAAAAATGGATGGGAGAGGCTGACTTGTAAAAGAGAAACTGAGTTCTGAGTTGAAAATCAACAGACTTATATTCAACACAGTCATTAGCTAGCCAACACCCCATTTTCCTCTGATCATCCTGTTGCACTGGTCACCACTGTTGGGTCCCCTTCACATCGAGTCGTGTGCATTAAGGAGTAGCCACCAAGCTCAAATCAGAGACAAAGAATTTTCTCGCTAAATGGTGTTGGGACACATAGATAGCCATTTGGATATGGGCAAAATTAGATCCATTCATCACATCATATACAAGAATAACCTACAAATGAATCAGACATCTAAATGTGAAAAATGAAATTATACAGGCACTGGGAAATTACACAAGTGAACATGGCTGTTGAGAAACACTTTCTAACCATGATCAAAAAGCCAAGCAATGGAAGAGAAAGTTGATAAATTCATCTATATGAATATAAAAACCTTTGCGTTACCAAAAAAAGCACTATAAGCAAACTCAAAAGATAAATAACAAGTTGGGGTAAATACTTATAATGTATTTCATAGATTAAGAGCTAATTTACAAGGACATTTCTGAGGGAAAAAAGACCACAATCCAATTGAAAAAAATGGGCAAAATATATGAAGAGAAAATTCACAAAAATGAAATTTGTAAAATTAACAAATATGGTCTTTAAACACATAAAAAAGCATTCAACTTCATTCATGATAGGATATATGCAAATTAAAACGATATCAAAATACCAGTTCTCATCCATCACACTGGCAACAATTCAAAAGCCCGACAATATGCTGTGATTGAGGGTTCTGGTGAGACACTCCCACACAGAGGAATTAGGTACTACCTACTTAACACCACGTTCGTCCTTGACCCAGCATTCCCACTTATAAGAATAGAGCATGAAGATTGATCTCTACTGATATGAAAATAAATGTGAATAATAGTAACCTCTGTAGGAAACCACTCAACTGTCCCAAGCATAGATCAGGTGTATAAGAGAGACAGAAAGGAGAAAGGAACAGCAGAAAGACTGAAGGAAGGAGGAGAGAGAAGGGGAGAGAGATGAGGAAGGGTGGGAAGAAGGAAGGAAACAGAAAGAAGAAAACAATTTTTAAAAAGCAAAGTGCAAAAAGGCTTATTTTTATAGTATGTTACCTTTTGTATAAGAAAAAAAAGAAGTATGAAAACACACATAAATCAGGTTTAAAAGAAATACGGGAAAGATAACAAAGAAAACAAAAAGGCTGGTTCCCTACAAGAGGCAGAGGGAGTATCAGGGTGGAAGGAGTGTTGAAAGGAGTAGCACTTCTCTGGGTATATATTTTTGTTTAGTTTTGACATTTGGAAGCATGTTAATGTTTTACATATTCAAAAAAATAAAATTAAACCAACAAGGCAAGGGTGGGAAGGAGGAAAGCTTAAAACTGAAAGCAAACTAAAAGAATTAAACCCAAATATATTTTAAATGAACAACATAATGACACTAGGGGATTGGGGGGAAGGCCCATAAAGGAAAAAACAACAACAACAACAACAACAAAAAACTTCTTCGGGCATTTGGGTGGTTCACTTGGTTAAGCATCCAAGTCTTGATTTCAGCTCAGGTCATGATCTCGGGGAGAAGAGATTGAGCCCTAACGGGACTCTGTGCTGGTCGTGAAACCTGTTCAAGATTCTCTCTCTCCCTCTGCCGCTGCCCCTCCCTCTGCTCTCTTATTGTCAAAAAACAAAAACAAAAACAAAAACAAAAACACAATTCCCAAACATAGTATTTGAACATAAACCCTCAGTCTTAGGCAGGGTTAAAGTTGGGGGAAGGTCATCACGAGCAAATCCTGAATTGTTTTTAGCAAGCTTGTTTTGTATAGTGGTATGAGTTTTAAAATATTACTATTATTGTTGTTATTATTATTATTGTGTATTCATATATATTTTTCATCCCTATAGCTATAGGTATATGTGCATATATAGGTGATGTAGATGACCAAAGGCATCACTGTAGCCATGAGCACACCTAGCACTCAAATCTTGGTCCCTAATCCCATTCTCCACTAAAAAGGACATATTAAAGAAATGGTTGATTTCAGAGCTCAGGCAGGGACAACCAACACGAATCCAGAACCTCTTTTTATCCTAGCAGGTAAGTAAGTGTTAACAACAACAAAGATGGGAAAATGCCACAGAGATGCAGGAGCCAGATTAAAGGGGCTCTCACGGGACAAATCTGGGGCAATCTAAGCATCAAAATAATTACATGGCACTAATTATACAAGATTGAGAGGGAAGTCGGGAAGTCCATCCCTATATTATAAACCGAGAGAGAGCTGGGAGGGACTCTCGCTTAGAGAGAATGAGGAAAGCCAGGACGCTCCCTTCCGCAGCACATGCACTAGAATGCTCACGATGATGGTGAAGAAGACAGGATAGTGTAATTCTGCACCCATCCAGAAAAGACTGGTATAGGCAAGGATTTAAGGGAATAGAGCACTCATGGGTTGCTTCATAATTCCAAGGGAAAACCAGTGACTCTAAAGTGGAGAAAGTGAACAACACCTTGACCAGGTGACCATTGTCACCATGAGCTTCCCGATGTAATTAATCCCCGAGGATGGTCCTTCCATCCTGTCCCAGAGTGACGGAGACAGAAGAGTCCTGACAACTAAATGCACTGCTTGATCCCAGGCTGGACTCTGTACCGGAGGGGACATGCTATCAACTGGACAAAGTGACAACACAGAGGTAGAGACATCAAAATACCCAATCAGAGGCGGTGTACTGAACAGGGTAACTGGAGTGCGAATAGGAAGAGACAACCCTTGTTATTAGGAAGCACACTGTACTTAGGCATGAACAACTGTAATGTATCGTGACGCATGCAGCTTTCTATCAACTACTACAGCAAATAATCATATATGTAATATACAACATATAACATATAATATATAATACATAACAAAGAGAGAGAAGGAAGCGGGAGAATATAAATAATATGAAATATTAATAGCAGACGAATCCAATGAAAGCAAAGGAGTATGAGTCGGACTCTTCCTGTTCTTGCAACTTTTTCATGTTAGAAACCATGTACAATAAAAACTACAGAAAAAATGACCACTGAGAAAGAGAAGGAAAAAAAGACAGTCATGAAAAACTAGCTCAATTTTTGGGCAGGATTTGAAAATAATAAATTAATCCCAAAGTACTTCATTCCATATAATAGTTGCACGCGCATGTATTTCGCAGTGACACAAAGTAATCTGTATATTTTAATTTCTTAAAACAGGAAAGAATTCCGTAATCTCCTTTTCTGAAACCCCCGGGGACGAACAACACCTAATATATCTATGGCCACCGTGGATATGCAACCAGGGCTACAATTACAAGATTTGTAGGTCAATGCAAGCCTCTGAAATTTCAGTTCGCCTCTGCAATCCGAGTACTATTTCCCTTCTAGAAAGAGCAAATTTAGAGTTAAGAGGATGAACCGTATCTAACAAGCTAATAGCTAGAATCAATTTTTAAAAATCTATCAGCAGTGGCCTTTGAAGTTAAGTATCACCAAATGGATGAGCGAGGAGGGGCAGGGCACCCTCTTTTTGTCAAAATATGGATCAGGTCACATGCGCTGCCTTGTGCTATGCACCTGAACTTCCCAGCAGCAGGAAAAATTAGTGACTCGGGCCTTGAAGTTTCCTTCCTGGATAAGTTTAGAGAAGAAAAATAAAAAGATAGGAAGGTTAGACATTATGAGGTCAAGAACCATCAACCAAATGGAACTTGATGTTTAAAGAGAAAGAGGTAAAACATCTGGGAAGGCAGCAAAACTCTCAGCCCTCTGATTCCAAAACAGTCTCTGCTGACTGAATATGTGTGTGTGTGTGTATATATATATATAAGTATATATATATACTGCGGCTGAATACTAGGTATTATTCCCTTCCAAAATGCATTAAAATATAAAGGTCAGTTAGCTTAAATAGTATTTTATTGCACATACTTTAAAAAGACCTTGGACAATTAAAGCAATGAAATATATTCCTTGCTATCATTTTTAAATGTTCTTAGAAGCATAAAAAGAAGGCACGCCCCCAAGTAAAAAATGTTAACTCCTTCTCTTCGTTTATGCAACATTTATTTCAGGGCCTCCCAGGGCATACAAGCTGTTTTAGTAGTCTCCAGTGCCTCTGTCCTCCAACAGTTGTCCCTGGGGTGGCCGGAGATGGATGGCCCGGCAGTGGCAAGGCCGCCCCCATGGAGTAAGATGGTAATCAAGAGGCCAGAAAAGACACAGGTCAAAGATCAAGACCAGATCAGTGGTTCTCCCAGGAACTTACTTAAAATAAGACTAAAGCTCAAGGCCCGACACACAGACACTTTGACATAGGGTAAGAAGCTGGGGGAGGGAGCTTTTTTTTGTTGTTTTGTGCGTGCGTGCGTGCGTGTGCATGTGTTTAGTTCCTCTGGAGATGTTGGTAGGTAGCCCTGCTTGCAAACCACTGACCTAGAAGATTCTAAACTCTTCTACAGCTCCTAAGCTCTAGGAAAAGCTTCAAAGGTCTATGGCTTTACCGTGGACCTCTGACTGGGACGGACAACATCATTTTATTTCTCACCCGGGGGGTTCAGTGTCCACCGAGATAAAATGGCACAAATGACAAACCAATTTTGCTAGTCTACAGCAAATACATTTTGAAGTATTTTGCATATGTAAATATCGGTTTTTATCAACTTCCTTACATAATATATGAAACACTTTCTTAAGTTTTCAAAGGTATTGTCCTCCTAACAAAGGTACTCTAAAAGTCAGCCTTAACCCTTTTTTCCCCCATCAAACTACTTGGCTTACTAGTATCTTGGGTATGGGTTGTGCTCAGAGAACCGTAGATCCCAGGGTAGGAGAAGTTCTCCAGAGATCATCTGGACAGGCCTCTGACTTCAGGCAACAAAGAGATCACAACCCCATTTCACAGGCAGGTCTGGTGAGGCACCCCCTCAAGACTCCGTACGCCACGCTGACATGCCTCTCTGATTTCTGAAGGTCAGAGACCTTCCTGCCGGGCCTTCATGGCTGAATACAGGGCTTGTCCTGGTTCGTGTGGGTGACCGTGACAACCAGAGGCGTCTGTCTAGGCCTCGGTTCACTAATCTCTAGCAAAGCAGGCTGAGGCCCCGTAAACTCTCATCGGAGATGGTAAAATGAAAGAAGCATGCAATACCAATCAATCGTTAACTCACTGAATGGATTAGTGACTTTGAACAAGACATTTAGTGCAAGAGGGAAAGAAGCCCCTATAATTAAATATCAAAACCTGAGCCTGGGATATGAGAAGGGGCAGAGGATGTTAACCCCAAGTGAGTGCACCAAATTGTAGGGTGTCTGTTTCCCAGGGGCTTCTGAACATTACTGAAGCTGACGGTGACAGGACCTTGGGGGTCATCCTTCCCACTTAAAGGGCAGAAAAATAAACAGATGCCTAGAAATATCTGTTCCAAAGCTCTCAAGGACCATGGATTTAATGCCAACAGGGGGGGAAAAAAAAACCAAGAGTTGTGGAAATTGCCTTTTTCAGTAATCTCCTTTTAGAGATAAAGAAATAATGAGGAATAAAGACTCTTACTCAAGATAACAAAACAATTAAGAAGTAAATAGAATACCCAAGGATATTCTAACTCATTTCTCCATCTGAAAATCCTCAAATCACGTCACACTATTTTATGGTAACTGTCAAAAAAATAAAAAGAAAACCGACTATACAGTTCAACAGCTACAGCCACGAAACAGAAATCTTGGAGTGCCTGGGGGACTCAGTCAGTTAAGCAACCAACTAGATCTCAGTTGGGTCATGATCTCAGGGTCATGGGATGGATCCTCATGTCAGGCTCCAGGCTCAGCAAGGAGTCTGCTTGATATTCTCCCTCCCCCTCTGCCCCTCCCCTGACTCTATCTCTCTCTTTCTCTCTCTCTCTCTCTCTCTCTCAGTCTCTCTCAAATAAATAAAGAAAGAAAGAAAGAAAGAAAGAAAAAGAAATCTTTTTCTTTTCCTAACATACTAAGATTTCATAAGCAAAGGGCCACAGTAAGGGTAACACGACATATTTGCCATTATTTTTTTTTAAGCAGGGCACACCCAAAAGTAAAGTTACTTCAATCTACAAAAAATGTGGAGAAGAAAACAAGGTTTGTTATTGGATTATTAAGTTAACTATGCAGCTTTCATTATATGGGTGGCATTGTCATATAAACTGGCTCCTAGGAGGAGGTGAAAGGCGGTAGGAGAGCAAAGTCGGTGGGACGAAATTCAAGTCTGCAAACATTTACTGAGCGTCTTCTCCATGGACGGCTCTGTGCCAGGACCCGTGGGGGACACAATTATGAGAAAACGCCAGCCCTGCCCACAAACTGTTGAAAATCACATGAGGCAGGATTATGCAAACAATCTACCCTGATTCAAGCCTTGAAGAATGAATGCAAAGAAGAAAAAAAATTGACACCAGACCAGGGATGAGACCCCTGGTCACTAGCACAGCCAGCCCAGGGAACCAGGTGTGACAGGGAATGAGGAAGGGCCATCACCTACCCCACCCCCCATGGTGCTCCATCAGAGACCCACAAATGCTCCAGGACCTCTGTCAGCCCGTGACCAAGCTACATGATGTGTTTCTCTTTGTGCCCTCCCTGCTGTGGGCCCATCTTCACCTCTCGTCATGCAATTCGACAAACAGCAGTTAACCACACACTGCACTCGAAGCCCTGGGCTGGGCATCCTATGGATGGACAGAAACTCATCAGACACAGTCCATGTCCTCAGGAGACTGACAAGCCGGTGAGGAAACCCGGGATCATCACCCACCCCTCATTCATTTAACTGATGTTTATTGAACATTTACTATAAGCCAGGTGCCGGGGGATACGCGGAGGCTTCCGAAACGTGCAGGACACGGCTGATTTCACAGACCAGAGCGGAAGACAAGCACGTAACACCGAATAAGCACCATGCGGTGATGTCAGGTCTAAAGAGAGGTGTGCGCACCTGGAGCGGTGAGAGGAAATGACTCGGAGGGGGCGGGTGGGTTATCAGAAAGACACGGAATGGAGCACAACTAAGACAACTAGCAAGTATGCTTCTGACTCAGATACAAGGTCGGAGGAAATAGGCATCCGATAGAAACACGAGTGACACACCGTGAAAGGGCCCCTGGGACTCTTCTGAGCAAAGCCTGAGCTTGAGGGCCAGGAAGAATGTCATCTCATTAGGCCAACCAGCCAATCAGACCTGTAGAAACTTCAAGGAGGTCCCACAGGGCTAGGAGCAGAAGTAGGACTGACACCCAGAACTCCACAGGACGGGACAGTGCTTCTTCCCCTGGTCCTCTGGGTCTGGCCACACCCAGCCATGCTGCCTTGCCATCCGAGGCCGTGGACTGAGGAGTCACCTTGGCAGGTGGCTCGGATCGTGGACAAAGGGTTCCCACCTTGGCAAAGCGGACTTTCCATCCTTGTTGTCTTGAGGGGGCATGTTTGTTTTTAAACGTTCCCAAATGAAAAGCCATCCGCTGCCTTCCTACAGCTACGTATGAGAGTATGTGGACATGAATTCAGATTAGTGTCAGAATGACCATTCTAGGAACCTCCTTTTTCCGTAGTGGGGAAACTGAGGCCCACTCACACCACAGGTCAGAGAGTATCTGGAAGAAAGGTCTAGCACATCTCACTAAATGCCCCCAGCTTGGTGGCCCACAAGCTCATTCTCAAAGTCCATATTTTCTGTCACCTCCCAAGCGACGGGCCATCGGAGGGCAAGCGTGCTGCCGAAAGGAGACATTAATTAACTGTATATTGCACAGACAGATCCTAAGAAATTGAGAAATAAAGAGAAAGAAATCATTTCAAAGTCTTCTCTCAAACTTCTCAAAGGTCCTTCTCAAGCCCCTACTTTCTGCCATGTCCCCTAAGGCCTTTGAGGTTTGCTCTCTCATTCAACTGCCCCAGCTCCCACCATTCCATCAGCATCCAACAGCAAAGGTGGGAGAGGACTGCCAATTTCTTGTGAATCCTGAAGATTTCCTTTATGAGTCACAGAAAACTGAAATAACTCGGTGGGCTGGGGGGCGGGGGGAGGACTTGAGAAAAAAACACAGTTTTAAATCAGTTCCCACTAATTTGTTCCTCTGTGTGGTAGAACTCCTGAGCACAGGAAAAATCAAGTTTCTAGAGCTGATGCAAAAACGGGAGTTTTTGTTCGGTTGTGTCAATTGTCAGTGTGGCGTTTCTTATTAGGATTTTTCGTACTGTCATTTTTTTGTTAAATTAATTATAGTTTGATCAGTGTAGGAGCTATTTTGAATCCACGGGACTTTCCTAACCAGATTGTTTTGGCATTTTAAAGTCACTCACATTCAGGGCCTAAACAATATGGCAAGTATCTCCTTTTTTTCTCTCCTTTATACTCAAATTCTAAACAAAAGAACCATCTGTTCTCTCTCTAAAAACATCAGCCCTTGTTTTCATTTTTCCGTTAATAATAATGCCTCAAACCTATATCATGTCTTTCTGCAACTTGCTTATTAAAGCACTGTCAATAATGCCTCATTCATCTTCAACATCTCCCCCTATAAACTGGGGAGAAAGGGGAAATGTTGGCCAATTCTCCATTAAACGAGTGATTTTCGGCTATTTGACGACTCGTGCACAGGTGATGGCATGGTAGCCTCAGAAGGGACCTTTTGGCCATCATCTAACCCCGTTCTGGCTCTTCGATATGTAAAAGGGAGACCCAAAAGGAGAAGTCACTGCCTGTTCTATTTGTGTACTTACTCTCAACCCCCCGACCGAAAGCAGTGAAGGTAAGAACCATGTCTTGCACATTTTTGTATCTCTGGCAGCTGAGGTGTAAAAAGTGCTCATTCAAATATTTGTTGAGTAAATGAAAATGTTTGTGAATTCCACAGGTGGTTGTGGCAGAGCCGGGGTCAGAGTTCGGCAAGTCCATCCTCCTATTCAGTGTGTTATTCTTCATAACACCACACAGATCTGAACGCCAGAAGAATCGAATAAAGAGCCACCAACTCGGGGTTGGGGGAGGGAGGGAATGAGAAACAGGTCTGTGTCTAGGAGCTGGAAAAATCCAGTAGGAATCACCAACTTTGGCCAGTGGCCACAGTAAAACGTCACCCATGTTAAGGGTGACTCTCTACCAGCCCTGTACTCTGTACATGCTCCTCGTACTTGGGGATTCGATGGAGCTATTCCTTCAACCTTACCCAACTGGAAGAAATGATGTGTCTTAACGCCAAAGTACAGCACGTCCCCATACACCCATGAGCCCAATAAGAGCATCTGCTACCCTGCGATCTGCCCTCATCACTCACAGTAACTCGAGCACCCAGAGTCTTGGGATCATGAAATCCACCAGCCCCGAGTTTTCCAACGAGCAGAGAGGTCACTGAAATAAAACCTTTTTTCCATGTGCCTCGCTGGAAATCAGCAACTCATTTGGCATGTTTTTCTTATTTTCAGACTGCCCTCTTCCCTACTGCTACTCTTTGAAGCTAAAGTAAAAATAAATTATTTCTGGAAAAGCAAGTTAAATGTGGGATTCTGTCATCCGAATTGCTTCTACAGTAGCAGTTCTAACACAGTCAATAACTCCCTGAAGATTCTTCAGAAATCATTTGTCCATGTAGGCAAGAAAGCTGGAGGTCCGAGGAAAAAGGGATAAAACTTTTTTTTTTTTTTTAAGTAACAGAAAAAAAAAAAAAAAAACAAAACTCCAAGCCAAAGAGAATTCAACTCTATGACACCGTGGTCTCACATAAAGAGAATTAGTTTCAGAGAGGAACAAGAACCGAATTAGTCACAAAACGCAAAGAAATCAACATAAATAAACCTTCAAACAATTCTGAGGATTTATTTTTTTTTCTGCAAGGGGGAGGCACAGAGGGGTTGGTAGGGGAGAAGAGAGAGACCCAGGGAGTAAGTCAAGAGACCCAAGCCCGAACACGCGGTATCTGACACGGGCGCGGGGGCTGCCGCTGGCGTCTGGGACTGTCTAGCACGCCGTGGAGGGGCACACGGATGGCACATACTTCCCAGCACACGGCTCCAGAGAGCTGCCCCCACACAGACAGCAGGCAGAACAGGCTCAATTCATGCTACATCAATAGTCCCTTCCTCCCTCACCACCCTCTGCTCCTAGAGGCCTTCCGTGTCAAGGCTATGCCCAGGGCCATTGATCATTCTTGCATCCACTACACACAACGTGAACCCTCTCTCCGTAGGTTCCTGACAAGTTTCCCTTTTCATACCTACAGACCTTCCTGCTCTCAGGCCATACACCATAAATCCAGGCTCCTCATGTTTCACATTTAAAAGTGAAAGGGATGGGGCACCTGAGTGGTGCAGTCCCTTAAGCCTCCGATTTGAGATTTTTGGCTCAGTTCATGATCTCCGGGTCATGAGCCCGAGCCCCGCGTCCCGCCCCACGCTCGGCGTAGGGTCTGCTTGAGATTCTCTCTCACCCTCCTTCTGCCCCTCCCACTCGTGCTCATGCACGCTCTTTCTCTCTCTCTCTCAAATAAATAAATCTTTTCAATAAATAAATAAATAAATAGAAGTGAAAGGGTCCTACATTTAAGAACACATAAAAGATCCACAAAATGTCACGTAACTGGTCCTGATTTCCAACCTTAACTTTTTCAGAGGGTCATCTGTAAGTGACTCGTTGGGGAGGTCAGTGAACTAAGCGTCCCTCTGACGTCTGATCAGGTACCTGTGAGGTCTGCAGGAACAGAGAAGGCGAGCATCTGGGCCCTTGCAGCCCTGACATTCTCCTCGTGCCAAAACCGTACCTCAAGAAAGAACCCTCCCTCCACAAAAAAAGAAAGGACCCCAGAGAATGCAGGTGCTTCGTCCCATAAAAGCAGCCCACTGGCGGAGAGGAAGTAACATCTGATAGTGATGACTTGTACTTCTCCAAATAAAAGTTTCTACCAAAGGATGCTGCTGTTTTGATATTCTACACACTCGATTAAAGTTGAATGATTTGGGGGAAGGCTCTTAACCGCTCTGGACATCAGCTTCCTTTCCTTTTTTTTTTTTTTTTTAAGATTTTATTTATTTATTTGACAGGCAGAGATCACAAGGAGGCAGAGGGGCAGGCAGAGAGAGAGGAGGAAGCAGGCTCCCTGCTGAGCAGAGAGCCCGATGTGCGGCTCGATCCCAGGACCCTGGGATCATGACCTGAGCCGAAGGCAGAGGCTTTAACCCACTAAGCCACCCAGGCGCCCCATCATCAGCTTCCTTTCCTACAAAATAAAGCAGTCAAATTCAGTATGCTTTAGCCTTCGTTCTTGCTCAGAAATTCTGTGCCTAATTATGAAGTTCCCACTGCCAAGCGGTCTGCCCTCTCCCTCCGCGTACCCCCATCTGCACCCCAGGCTCCCATGTGTGCGCACACACACATACACACACACACGGGTATATACATACTTAAACAGTCCACAGCTTTGTCAGGCAAGCTGTAAGCAATTCCCACCCACATTCCCCACCGCTGCTTCTCTGCTTAAGACCTGACACCAAAAGGATCTTTGACTCGGGTTATAAGAGGGACATGAGACATGAAGACACGGTTTACATACAGACCTCACCTTGAGATGACATCTTCTGGGTTCCAGCAGTGTCTCCATCACCCCAGGCCCCAGAGGAAGCCATCTGCCAGAGTTCCAGCTGTTCAAGTCCAATCTCTACCTCTCACTCACTGAGACCTTGAGTAAGTCATTTTACCTCTCCAGACCTCAGTTTCCCTGAGTTTGCCAAAGTATCTAAGCATTCGGGCATCCTACTCTAGAGCTCTCCAGTGTCACTGGAAATCAAAGCAAACACCCACCAAAGCCCTCCATCTGGTATTGCTGTTGACCTACGAGCTCTCAGGTGAATGGAAGTGACTTTTTGCATGATCTTGCACAACAAATAATAATAGCGCATCGACAGGGGCAAATACTTCTACTTTGTGCTTGTTTATTTGTTTATTTCCAGCCTAAAGAAGTTGCAGGAACCACCTGCCCACGGCCTGTGGAGATTCCACGATGCCCTTTTTTAAAACAATGGTCCAGAAGTTCAGAAACTAAAAAAAAGTGCAAGTGGAAACCACACGGTAAAAATATGGAGCCTAAAATATTGAGAAAATGATTTCGGAAAAAAATCATAGCGCTTCCCTCTTTAAAACCCTTTTTTTTTGTTTAATAATAATAGTAATAATGACTGTATATAAAATAATAATCTAATTGAGCCCAGAAAATACTGATTTGCCTAGGATTCCTTTCAGCCGTGTATTCAGCATGCACAGCAAGACCGTAATACTCATGTTTCTATTTGTTGCCCTCAACTGACATGGTTGGTCGTTTGTTTTGTTTTAAATAAAATGAGGAAGCAACAAATATATTAAATCCATCTACAAAAAACCCGTATTTGCATGCGGAAAACAAATAAGTGGGTGCCTGAATGGGTGATTAGGCGTGCAATTGCCCATCTGCCCCAGCCTCCCTTGCAGGTGCGCCTGCCACGGCAGCAGAGTCAAAGAGGAGAGTCCTCTGCCAGGGAAACCAGGACCCTGCGCATCTGGACTGGTTCTGAGCTACGCGCCGCTGAGGTCCCAGCTCTCACCTCTTGCCCCTGAATCTTAAAGCTGAAAGGCAGAAAAGCTGAGAAGTCCTTCTGTTAGACTTCTGTGGATTCTCTACATCACAAACATTTTTTTTTTCCTAAGAATCTTCAATACGTATTTATTAACAAGCATTTGTTGTTGCAATGGTTTTTAGGAGCGACGGGTGAGCTCCTCTCCTATATGCTTCCGCTCGGGCATGCCACTCCAGCTACACCAGCCTCCTCATTTTTCTAGACGGTACCAAGCAGGCTTTGGCCTCAGGGCCTTTGCAACTGCTTTTCCTCAACCTGAAACATTCTTCCTCCTCTGGGCTCCAACTTACTGCTTCCTTCCATTCAGGTCCCCACTCATGGGGACCCTTATCAGGAAGAACTTCTCAGACTAGTGAACTTAAATCTGTGTCCTCCCCAACCTCTGTGGCCTTAACCTGTCTTATTTTTCTTCTGAATATAGATTACAACTGAACTATTATATATTTATGCATTAATATGTCTATGGCCTGTCTCCATCAAATAGAAGGCTGGTTAGATGTTGTTCACAGGACCTGGAGTAATGTGTAGGACACAGCAGATGCTCAACACGTGTTAAGTTAATGAGCCACCATTATTATTTGCAAACCACTGCCCTAGGCACCCTAGGTGCTCCTATTGAATAAGACAGGATTCATGCCCTTAAGAAGCTTCTCTAATCCAGTAAAGAAGGAAAACTGGAAGTCCACTTACACAGCAGGGCTAAGTGACACGAATATTCCACTGGCTGTATAAACAAAGCACTCAGTACAGAAAAAGCAAACCATTGGCGGTAGGATAGGGAGGGTTGAAGAAGGCCAACAGAACAGAATTCTCTGGAAATACCTTGAAAAGCACAGATATCATCTTCAAAAAATACACTCTGTATAAAAAAGTACTAATACATCCTCAGTTAGCCTGCTTTCCTTCATCAATAATGCTAAGTGAGACAAAAGATTGCCCGAGATAAGTCAGCATTTATGTATGCCAAGACCATGGAGAAGGGAAGAATCACTTTCCTCCATAAAGCCTTCATTTCAAAATGGAATTATTTAAATGTACATAAAACGTGTCTTCAGAAAATTCCAGATTCTGGGAACAGGAAGGACCTTAATAGTCATCTTATTCCTTCTACAAAGGACCCGCCAGTCTCAGCTTCCACCTATATACCTAGAGTGGTGAAGTCAAAACCCCTCAAAATGGCACATCCCATTGCTGGTCTACCCATAATACTAAGTCCTTCTTCATATGTCTTTCTGTTGCTCCCACCCCCTGCTTCCAGAACTCCTTCTGAAGTCACAAGAGTGAGTCTGTGTCCCCTTCCATGGCAAAGTCCCACTCTACTCCCTCTTTCTCTATCCCCTTTTCTCTCTTCTCCACACTAACTACGTCCAGTTCCTTCTTTCATCCCTCAAAAGGCTCTGTTCCCAGTGTCATCAGCCATCCCAATCATCATCATCAATCATCCCTCTTTCTTTCCCTCCTCCATCGCTCTCACTGTTCCAGGACCTATTTTTATTTGGAACTGACCTAGAGTCCGAGCAATGTAGCATTCTGCTGAGAGCTAAGCATTTTGTCTGGGATCAGGGAGAGAGGCACTGAGGATCCAAAAGATTCCATGGGTTAACTCTATGAGCCCTGATCCTGGCAAAGTCACCTAACTTTCTGACTTTGATCTTAATATGCCATATCTGACATAAATAAGAATTATATGGACATGACAACACTTTCAAAGCAAAGACAAAGAGGTGAAAGGCATCTCCTGGTCCTACCCTACCTCAAGGATATACAGATTTGGGGGGAGTCTTGTGCCTCCAATAAACCATGACCCCTCTAGTCTTATTTATCCCAGCTTCTCAACTCCCACGGCCAGCCTGCACGAATACATGTGAGATTAGAGCATATATTTTTAACCATCTCTAAACCTGAGATCGGATTCTAGTCACTGCCAGCTTGGGTAAGGCACTTCAAGTCACCAAATCAAAGCATCCCAGAAGGCAAAAGAGAAAGAGATCTCTAAACCATCTAGTCCAAAAACAGCCAAGAGACCTCTTTGTATGCCTCCACCATCCCTTCCCCAACTACAGCCCTGGCAAATATTGCCACATGATCCTGGACTCTTTTCTACTCTGTCAAGACAGAGCTTCAGAATCCTCAACACATCACCTCAAGGAGCCACAACCAATACTCCCACATCGCCACATGAAATGAACTGCAAACCACTCATTCTTCAGAGGACAAACACGGACGCTCAAGAGACAGGCCATGACCTCCCCACGACTGTGTCAAGGGCAGAACCAGAACTACAGAGGCCCCTCCCCCACTCCCCTAAGTCACTTCTCCTCTTCCAACTCTGATACACTGCGAATATGCCTTGACATGGGGATAGGGAGCCTGCCACTGCAAGAGAAAGGGTTTCCAAGTAGGGGACAGAAGCTTCAGAGAAGGCTGGAGGAAGAGGTACATCTGAGCCAGCCTGAAGAGGTCTACTAAATGTAGGAACCAGTGCAGTGTCTCAGACTTTAGCAGAAGAAAATTCAAGATCATGGAGGCATTAACAGGAGCAGATTCTGCACAAGCAATGGAAGGATGAGGGCTGCCGGGCTCTGACAGGGGCGACAGGCAGCAGGGCAGAGCAATAGCCATAACGGACGCCATGGCGGCCGTGGGGAGAGGAGCAAAGGAGATGACAAGACAAGATTAGAAAAGCAAACCAGAGTCTGTGTGGTGTTCCCAAAGCTGGTGTGTGTGTGTGTGTGTGTGTGTGTGTGTGTGTTTAATTGACTTAAAGGCCTTAAGACTCATAAATGGGAAAAGAAGATAAGGAAGGAGTGGGAGGAAAGGAAAGAATCTCTCTCCATTCTCAATGGGAAAAAAAGCCTTGCTATAAAATGTATTACAGGAACACTTTCATTATGTAAAAGCCTATTTTGTTTTCATGTCATTCTTAGATTACATCATAGAGTGGCTGCAGCCGTCTCGTACCATATTATAAATAAATCACTAGCTTAATCATAGGACGAGTCAGGGCCCTAGATTTAAAAGGGAAATATTAGATCATTTTTAATAACTGATATAACTCAAGCCAGTAGCCATTGAAGCGGGGTGAGGTGATGTCATCCTATAGAAGCCCGAAGAGGAAACCAAAGAGGGTCAGTGTGGGCAGGCCCCAAGAAGCTTCCATGTACAGAGGAAGAGGTGGCTGGTGGCAGCTGAGTGGAGCTCATCCTCTGGACCAGAAAACCTTGTCATGATGAATAACACTTACTTTTCCAGCACTGGTACCCCCAAGGCCTCACTCGTGAAGTACAGGGTATGAGTATTTTGTTCTTAGAGCTACTATATGCCCAAATGCCAGAAAATTGGAGCATATTATGATGTCTGTATTTATGTCTTGAGCAAAATTACACATAAAGGCTTTTTACCTATTCTGGAACGACACATGCAAATGCTAAGGGTCTGGTCCAAGCCAAGTGGACAGTGCAAAGGGGAGGCATTGGGAAAACAACCCGACAGAGCGCAGAACTGAGGGTGATTCGCAGAACTGAGGGTGATTCCCAGCACTTACAAACTATTAAGGAGGGCACAGGCTAATGTTTCATGGGCACCTACTATGTGTTAAGTAACAGACTCCACAGGCCCTCTGTACCCACTACGCTGCTCTATGAACACGAAAGAACCCAAGCCAGCTGCTCTTTGCACCCAGTTTTCAGACATGGAAACCGCTTTAAAAAATGCGTAAGTGACTTCAGTAAGATCAGGCAGATACATGAAAGTCTCCCTTTTCCAAATTTTGCTCTACCTTGTTGCCTTCACCCAACAGAAACTATTTCCTGTTACCGACTTTCAGTAAGAAATTAAATAAGAGACAAGCAACACTCTGAAAGCACTAATGATATAATATATATAGAGAGAGAGAAAGAGTCAAAAAGGGTCATGGAGCAGGGGAGTAGTATTAACATTCTGGCCAGTGACAGTCTTACTAACCCAAGCAGGCTTTCCTTCTTTTGGCTGCAGGGCTACTAATGAGCTTGACCATAATTTTCAGTCTTCCATTTCCATGAATTTTTTAGGAATGTTAAGGAAAACTCTAAGGGAACCTGCCATCTTCTATGAAATGGACTGCTGGGCATGGTTTTATAAAAGACAGTTTGGTTGGGGCAGGGGAGGGGGGCAGCAGGGAGATAGATTCTCTAAAAAAGAACTTTCTGCCACACAGAAGGTACTGGCTGAGGTTTTATGTCTGATCCTGTCAGTCCCACAGCGATGCTATATATTGGCTCACTGTTCTTAATACAAATGTTATTCATACTGCAGAGACACACCAAGCCAAGTAACACTGATTTATGATTTATGCAACTTTTCAGGACACAGCTTTACCGAACAGGAGATGCAGACCCTGAAATTTAACTAAAGGGACAACATGAAGGCTCAAGACTCCAAATTTCAACCTATTTTCCCCTAATCGGTTTCTGGGACAGGAAAGAGGCTGTAAAGAGCAGGGAAAACATGCCGAAAACTGGTATGGACTGATTCTGAAGCAGAGGCGGTGTGGAAAGATGGAGAAGCGGCAGTGGGGCCAGAGCCAAAGGAGTCTGTGGGGAGCCCCCCAAAGGCTGCCAATGGCTCTGTGACCCCAGAAGGAAGTCTGTCCCCACTCTAGGTCTTGGTATCTCATGAGTAGAGCAAAAGCTCCAGCAAGAACATCTGAGCACTTCTATCCAAGCAGCTCTAACTACTGCTCAGGAGGGTAAAAATGTAGAGGCATGGGAGTACAGCGCTCACTGAGTGTGTGTTCCTCCTCTGAGAAGCCAAGCCAAGTTTGCATTCTGTGCAGTTATAGATCATTGCTTATATCTAGATTTAAAATAGCGTTCTGTCCCAAAAGCCTTCAAGTTAGGTTGGTCCACAGAAGTGTGCTGAGTTTCTTCGGTGGCTCCGTGTAACTCCTGCTCCCACCTTCATATATGCCACGTGACCTAGGGCATCTGTGTAGAGGGTCCTTGAGATGGCGGTCTATAACCCCGTCTCCTGGTATTCACACCCTTGTGCAATCCCTCCCCTTGAGTGTGGGCTGGATTTTGTGCCTTGCTTTGAGCAATACAGTGAGGCAGGGAGAGAAGGTGTGCCACATCCAGGATGCGGTTACAGAAAGGCTGTGCCTTGTACCTGGGGGATTCTCTCCTACTCACTTGCATGGAGGGAAGGCAGCTGCCATCTTGTGAGCTGCCCTACGGTGGGGCCCTCATGGCAAAAACCTGAGGGCCGCCTTCAGCCAACAGTCTGCAAGGATCTGAGGCCCTCAGTCCAAAATCCCGAGAGGACATAAATCCCGCTAGAGCCTGGGGGGCGGGAGTGAGGGGGTCTTCCCTAGCTGAGCCTTCAGATAAGACTGCAGGCTAGCAGACACCTAGCTACGACCTCGGGAGAGGCTCTGAGCCTCCCATCTAAGCTGCTCCCATGTCCCGAATCACAGACAGTGTGAGATTATAAACATTCCTTGTTTTAAGCAGTAAGTTTAGGGTTTGTTATGCAGCAATGGATAATAAAGATAGCAGCCACAGAGGAGAGGCCCAGTCCTGGTCCCTACCAACTCCACCATTTTTCAGGCCTAGGAAGCAGACCATAAGAGATTAGCTATCAGAAACTCTTGGGGAGAACCCTTCCCCCTCCCCAAGGCAGAGATGCTTCCCCACTTGGTGACACATACCCAGGCATGTTCTGGCCACACAGAGAGGACCCTGGAAATAAAATCAGTGCAGCTCAAGGTCAACATGACGCTTTCGGCTGCATGATGTTGACGGGGAAAAAACCAGAGACAGAACCACACCTGGAAGGTCAGAGACTCCTTACCCACCTAGCCATACCAAGGACTCATGGGGCTCCCCATGCATTAGGCATCAGACCCCTCCTGACACACAGGAATCCAAGGAGGAGAACCTGAGAATTCCTCCGACCTCCTAGCGCCCTACCCAACCCAGAACAGAGGCATCTCCACTGTGCTGAAATAGAAGAATATGGAATTAGGAGGAAGGAAACAAAACAGAGAGAGAGAGTGAGAGAGCTCTATCTTTGACTTTCATGGATAGCAAACATTTCCTATAAGACATCCCTGGGTTACAGAACCATCACAGAGCCCTAGGTGGCTAGACGGGCTCCTGCTTAGACCCAGCAAGTCTTTTTGTATTTCTGAAGCAATAACATAAAAAGCAATGAAAGCTGGCTCAGCAGACGGTCACACATGCCCAGAAACCACCTGACCAAGTGATTGTAGGGAGCCAAGACATTCACCTCTGGCGGAAGTGACCGTCACTTTGCTTCCGGCACAGACTAATACCTGATCCTTCTAAGGACCAAAGAGGAAATATTAAAAATGAAAGCCCTTGGCTACCCTCAACAATTATACAGTAGTATCAACAGAGGAAAATAATTTCCTTCCTGACTCCCACTGAGCCGGTGACGCCTAGAGCAGAAGGTGTGATTATCTAATCAAACAGAGCAAGAGCGGAACAGCTAGACTGTAACTTCTAAGGGATTTCTCAAGCATGGAGACTTCTTCAGTCTCCCAATTCTAGCTCCTTCCGCCTCCTGCTACCTAGAGCAAAATCAAATATGAAAAGTACTAACAGTACACAATTTCATTTCAACGTCAACCACGACCATTACACAAGGTTCCAGGTCTAGCTCTTTTCAAAGATTGAGGACAAATTAGTGCCCATCCAGTCCTAAAGATGATGGGGCTACAGGATTGGGAGGAAAAACATTCACTGAGCTTATACCATATAGCTGGCATGGTCCTGGGGACTACACATTACACTGTCTTATTCTTCTTTATATTCAAGATGACTCATTAAACCAAAGAAGACAACAACCGTAATGATCTATCATGTATGGACCACACTTCACAGTCTGCAAGACAAGGTTGGCCTCTACTGACCCACCTGCTCTAAGCAAACATGAGAGGTGGGCAGCGCAATGATTAACACTTCTAACTCCCAGATCAGGAAAACGAAGGCAGGGGCGCGTTGTTTCTCTGGGGGTGCACATCTAATAATGGAAGACCTCTGACATCCCATCCCACAAACTCACAGCCTTGGTAGGCATTCACAAAATTCTTAAGCCATACTGGCCCCCAAAGACTCATTTGTTTCCATCTCAGAGAGACATGAAGGTGGCCTCATCTGTGCTAGATTTCCTAAAACTCTCCAACGAGAATGGCCAGTATCTGGTAGAATGCCCTTGGAAGTTCACTTACTATGTTTAGATTCATTCTTTCTAACCATGGGAATGCACTGTGTATCTATTATGTGTTAAAGATCCCACTAAACTCAAGATACACTTATGAATGAGAGATGCTACCCCTCTTCTGATCAGATTTTATATTATTTTCTTTTTAAAGGTTTTATTTATTTATTTGACAGAGAGAGAGAAAGAGAGATCACAAGTAGGCAGAGAGCAGACAGAAACAAAGAGGGAAGCAGGCTCCCTGCTGA
Organism: Mellivora capensis; assembly: GCA_004024625.1. Taxonomy (NCBI): domain Eukaryota; kingdom Metazoa; phylum Chordata; class Mammalia; order Carnivora; family Mustelidae; genus Mellivora; species Mellivora capensis. Next base: position 58,724 of record PISX010000444.1, on the reverse strand, counting down.
GCAGAGAGCCTGATGTGGGACTCAAGCCCAGGACCCTGAGACCATGACCTAAGCCAAAGGCAAAGACTTAACCCTCTGAGCCACCCAGGTACCCCTCAGGTTTTACATTCTTAAAGGCCATCCTCATATATACTCTGCCTCCTGCCCTCTCCAGTGGAGTCTCATTCCCGTAACAATTCCTGGTGAGACGTCATTTCCAGTCTTTACAGCATTCTTGTATAGACACTCCAGCTGGCTAATGTCGCTCTCTGAGGACGAAGAAAGGACTAAAATCTGACACTCTAGGGGAGCTCTGTTAGGAAGGTAGGGAAAAAGTTCATGGTCACCCAAACAATGCTAGGCCTCTCACCACCTCCTAGCAACACCCAGAAATTCTTTGAGGGACCACTCTTCTATGCCATGTAGCTGCCATGAGATTTGGGGGGGCTGTCTTCAGACTTAATTCCAGAGGAGAGACGAATGCACAGGCAAGTTAGCACAGTCCTGTCCTCTCGGCCTCAGTGACTGTGTGGGTAATGCACAGCAACCCAAGGCCATGGGGACATGGCAAACAAGGCTCTTCCCCTGCAGTGGGAAGAGGAGGCCTAGAGCCCGGATGGAGTAGGCAACTATCTCATGACCACAGGGTTAAACTTCCAAGGTTGAAGTCAACACAGAGAAGACAGAGCAAGAAGCAACAACAGAGAGACAGAGCCGAGTCCTGTTCAAACTAGGCCTGAAGCCCACCTCACCTCTGGACTTGCCAGCTTCTAGCAGGATCCCCCATCCACCAAGTTCTAGAGAACACTCTATTTCATGCAGTCCAAGGCTGCATTGGCATTTTAGTGTTGTTGTTGTTTTTTAAGATTTTATTTATTTATTTGACAGACAGAGATCACAAGTAGGCAGAGAGGCAGGCAGGGCGGGGGCGGGGGGGAAGCAGGCTCCCTGCTGAGCAGAGAGCCCGATGCGGGGCTCAACCCCAGGACCCTGAGATCATGACCTGAGCCGAAGGCAGAGGCTTAACCCACTGAGCCACCCAGGCACCCCCTGAGGTGGCATTTTAGGAGACATAAACCACTGCTGGCTCACAATTAGCTTCAGACAATGAAAACTTCTAAGTGTCTTCCAGCTTCCCCTCACTTAGGTGTTCTATCCCGTTCTGTCATCACTCACTGCGTGTTTATTTTTAATCCAAGTTAAAGTCTTCATATTAATCATAATTTCACTTTAAACACTGGAGAAACTCAGGAAGTAGAGCAGGTAACAAAGATGCACATTTGATTCCTAAAGTGTGTGCTGAGGGCAAAACATCCAAGACCTTGTGTGAAATGTGAACAAGCTAAGGTATTTAAGAGCTGAAGCAGTGGTTGCCAGCCTTTTATCTGATGCAGATCAATTGGCACACAGAAGATCAGTTGTTCTTTTAAGATACATTGATGAAGAGAAGGTGACAAAATGTAACTGTAAACTGTCACACTTTTAAATGAAGTTAGGTTTTATCACTCACTACAGTACCTGCTCTGTTCTGGAAAACTATGCCCTAAACTCAGGCAAGGTACATTATGTACTCAGGATATAGCCAGCGTTTGGGGTACACAGGGACTGGCCCTCAGGAGGGGGACCTCCGATCTCAAACTCTAAATCGAAGCTTTTCCCAGAACTGTCCCATTGCTTTCCTCGGATCTCTGCCCAGCCAAGGGGGGCCCACACCACTATCCTTTTCACTGCGCCTATTTTCTAGAACATGATGTTCTAGTCTACCAGCTGAACGCAGAAGTATTTCAAAACACAAAGGAAAGCTTCCCTTACCTGTTCACCATTCCCCTTTCTGAGTATGGAACGGAATCCCAGCGGAACTCTAGCAGGCCCTTTAAGACAACGGCTCACACTCTCTGCCTGAGCAAATCTAGCCTCCCCTACTACCTCGAAGGATTTTTGTGAAAACAAAATGAGATTGCAGAAGAAGCAGCACCTCGAACAGGGGGTAAACAAGAATCATTCAATAATACAACTTTTCTTTCCTTGCAAACGCCCATACCACTGTTCACTGACATTTTCATTTTGGTCTTTCAATTTCAAGAACACGTCCCTCCATGCCAAAGAAGAAAGAAGGAAGCAATACAATTACTGGCAATCCAAACTCATCACTACTCCCAATTTTCTTCCAATTTCTCTTCATGCCTCCTTCCAAGAGCTGAGGCCTGCCTCTGCTCTGCCACACATTTTATTAGCACTCTTCTGTTTTGTCCATGACCAGTGAAATCAACTCAAGATAAAAAGAAAGAAGACTGGGTCAGCCAAAGAATCATATGCTACTAAGTAATAAACCCGTGCCATCCAATCCTTCTCTAATCCTTATTCCACCCCAGCTATTAGTGCCCCCGCATTCAATGGATACCATGGATTTTTAAGCTCATTAAACATACGCATTACTTATAAAATTATAAATTATAATATAATTAAAATTATAAAAGAAAAGAGTCTTCTCTTCTTCATAGAACTCACCAACTGAAGAAAAACTGCTGCCTTCTGATGATGACGCCCAGGAGAACAATGAGAAAAGGCCTCAAATGAGAACCAGGTGACTGGCTTGTCTTCAGCTGTATTTCTGTGCCTCAAGGTCTCCACCTGTGGAAAATGGGACAAGGGGGCTGCTTACAAATCTTTAGGATCTGGGGTGCCTGGGTGGCTCAGTCAGTGGAGCGGCCAACTCTTGATTTCAGGGCTCAGGTCATGACCTCAGAGCCCTCAGATCGAGCCCCGAGTGGGCCCTGTGCTCATCGTGGAGTCAGCTTCAGGATTCTCGCTCTCTCTCCCTCTGCCCTTCCCCACCCCCTCTCTAAAAATAAATAAATAAATCTTTTTTTAAAAAAATCACAACAAATCTCTAGGATCTTGCCAGCTTTAGAACTTTCCAGCTTTAAGAACTCACTGACTAGGCCAAACCAGGAATGATGCCAGGCTTGAAGCCTACAGATTTGGAGGCTTCTCTCTACACCTGCTAAGCCCCCAGTCAGCTCCTGGCATTTCTGTTGCACCAATTTGTCACAGAATCACTGAAAAAGATTGCAGGCCCCCCAGTTCTCCTGAGAAAAAGCCTTCATCATCCTCACAGAGAGGAAAGAGACCAATAGTTAGATTTTCACACTTTAACCAAGAAAAAATAGCAAAATTTGAACAACAAATAAACATAGAGCAATATATATATATATGAGTTTGGAGACAAATTTCAACTATGGGACCGAGTGACCCTCCTCCCCCAAAGCTTAGTTTCCTTGTCTACGAAAAGGACAGCCCGTGAGCAACAGAGAGCTGGACGATCCTGACGCTTTCCGATCAGTCCTCCTTACAGGTTTTATTTCATTAAGACCTATTGCTATTTTGCTAAGGATGATGCAGTACATATTCCAACTGACGAGTATTCCAAGGCAGCGGCTGTTATAACATGTGTGCTTTGTACAGGCAGGAGGAACATACCAGAAAAACCCGCATACCAGAAAAACCACTACTCCCATTTTCATTGTTGTCATTTTAAACATTATTCAACCAACCATGAAATTGACTCGAGTATATTATCTCATTCAATCCTCACTCAGATCCACTCAAAGTTGGGAGGAACCTGAAAAATGGCCCGCCTCAACCGTTCCAACTGACAGGAGGAGAAGCTGGGGCCAGAGGAGGGAGGTGGCCACTCCAGGAGCCACAGTTAGTGGCAGATGGTCCCAGGCCATCTGGTCCAGGGCTATCAGGATAGCCTGATGTCAAAAAGAAATTAAGTCAGGAAAATGGCACATAATCAAGATGATCTTGCAAAGCAATGAGACCTAGTGGTCTTCAAGGACATGAGAATTCTCAATGCCATTCTACTGACATGAGAAAGGCATCATTTCACGCTTGCTGAGGAATGAAGTATGCAGAGGCAAACAACAGACCCGTGGATGGTACAGTCTAGACATCACTCCCCCGCAAGTCCCAGGGAAGTGAAGTTTCTCCTTGTGGAGGGAGATCGAAATCAGAACGGTTTCTCCAACAGCAGCAGAGGGCATCAGACTTGGCTAGATCTCTAAACTGGAAGGTGAGGCTCTCCACCTTGGCCCTTGGGCAACCTCTCACACATACACAGAGGACTGTGGTCTCCTCTTCCATCATCAACTTCTCTCTTAATAATTTTTTTCTCCTTTTCCATAAAGCGAACAAGGAGCTTTGCTGAAGAACCACTGTGAAATGACTGAAGTTCCCATGCAAACAAACCATTAGCAGAGTTCAAATGCAATTTAAATTACTAGTTGCTAAAGTGCTCCTCAATTTCGTGGTAAGTTTCCAAGGAGAATTACATGCTATATACTATTTAATTAGTTGTTTTCTATTTTTTAACATCCATTTATCCCCCCCGATATTTCAGAAGTGTCTATAAAAGCTTCCCTTTAAAAAATTATACATTGTTGAATACATTAAATCTAAAGATTGAGAAACAGCTGCAGGATTACACAGCTCCCCAGAAACTGATGGTTCTGACACCACAAAACATGCAGAATTTTAAAATCTTAGGAGTAACCTCGGAATGCCCTCAGCTCTTTCCAGGTGAAGATACTGAGGTCCTGACAGGAATGGGAGGGCTGGGCTCAACGTCCCCTGCCTGGTCAGAGACAGACTCAGGATGACGGCCATGACTCCTAATCCCGGCCCTGTGCTGCCTCTTCTTACCATGTTTGGAGGAGATGATGGGAACTACTCGATTAATTTTATTTTCCACCTGTAATTTTTTCCATTTTTTTAAAATTTAAATTCAATTAGCCAACATAGAGTCTATCATTAGTTTCATATGTAGTGCTCAATAATTTATTGGTTGTGTATAACGCCCAATGCTCATCATGTCACGTGCCCTCCCTAATGCCCATCCCCCAGTTATGCCACCCCCCCACCCACCACTCCTCCAGCAACCCTGTTTGTTGCCACCTATAATTTTTTAAAAGGAAACATGAAGTCCTCTTCAAATACACTCCTGACCTCATAACCACAGATGTGCAATGGCAAATCTCTCCCCGAACAGGAGAGCAGGAACAGGCTGAAGAATGAGTTGTCAAAGGAGCTTAAAATGAGCAAATTCTTGGCAGGAACAGGAAAGACACTCTTCCAGAGTAATTAAACGAGTTATGGGACATCCACACGACCGATTTCTACTGCTCTATCTGGTCCAGAACCAGGGACCTCTCCTGCAGGGAGAGGATAAAGGACCCACAAAGCAAAGGCAGGCACCGTCACGTCTGGAAGGGAAAGGCATTCTAGAGGCCACATGAGTACAGGATGCAGGTGAATGCTTGGATACAGGATTTGTGTAGATACTTAACCTCCCTGAGTTCAAGTCTCCCTGTCTGCAAAACAGCCCTACTACCACCTACCCATAGGGGTCTAAGTAATCATGCCCTGGGATTCTAACTCCAGTGGGCACAGCACAGAGCCCACAAGCAGCAGGCCTTAATGATCAGACCCTTGTCTTCCAAGGCTTCCAGAATTTCTCAAAGCTATGATTCTGTGGCTCTAATTTATGTGGACTGTTAACTGAGTGTCATAAGCTATATATGTCCCCTAAGCATGCTGTATGAAAATTCACTTGTCATTGAAAACGTAAAATAAAACATATGTGTGCAAACTTACATATCCAAGCATTTTCCTTCAAAAGCAAACATTTTGGAACTGCTATTTTAAAATGGCCTTCAGTAAGACCTAAAATACAGAGAACAAATAGTTGTCAGAAAGCAGGGGGTGGGGGGGAAGGGCAACAATGGGCAAAAGAGAATAGAAGTAGAGAAGTACAGGGAATGGATAGGTCACAGAATAAAAGGCACAGCATAAGGGATACCGTTAATGATATTGTAACAGAGGGGTATGGTGACAGATGGCAGCTACACTTCTGGTGAGCCTAGTGTAACACATAAAGATATCGAATCACTGCATTATACACCAGAAACTAATGTAACATTATGTGTAGATGGTACCCAAAAAAAGAAAAGAAATTAATGAAAAAAATGGCTTTCAAATCCAACTCATGAATTAAACAGGAATAAAAATCCCAATTTAATGCCCAAAACCTCATTTATACTTTCCATCAACCCTGTAAGAACAATTTCCCAATTGTCCACTAAAGAAACTGAGGGTTAGAGAGGTCAGGCAACTGCCCAAGGTTTGGGGGCTGACAAATGGTAAAGCCAAAGCTTGAACCCAAGTCCTCAAACCAAGCTCCATGACCCAGGTTTTATTATTTGCAGTTACAACTCTACTATGGACAGCTATTCTGCTAGAGGCAGACATAGACTAAAAAATTCTCCCCTTGTTTTTACATCTTAAGGAGCTCTGGGATTTAAAAAAAAACAAAAACAAAAACAAAACAAAACAAAAAACAAAGCCTGAACTTTTTTTTTTTAAGATTTTATTTATTTATTTGACAGAGAGATCACAAGCAGGCAGAGAGGCAAGCAAAGGCGGGGTGGGGGGGTGGGAGTGCGGGGGTTGGGGGGGGTAGGGAAGCAGGCTCCCTGCCGAGCAGAGAGCCCGATGCAGGACTCAATCCCAGGACCCTGAAATCATGACCTGGGCCAAAGGCAGAGGCTTAACCCACTGAACCACCCAGGCAACCCAAAAGCCTGAACTTTCAAACTAAAAAATGTTCACATTCCAAGCAGAATCTTCCCTGATTTCTACCTTGCTCTATGTTCTTAAGTGAAACAAAAAGCTCCGAGGCCTGGCACTAGGCAGACATCTGCTGGGTATGTGGGAAGCAGGCCTAAGAAAGGGAAGCAGTGGGCTGCTATCAGGCCAATTCAACAGAATTCCAATAGCTGGGCTCACGATCAAACAAACTGCGGTAACCCTAGCATGATCTTCTCAACATCCCCTCCGGCACAGCTGTTAGTTGACATGATGTCATGTGCCCTGCCTTCACAGGTGCTCAAAAGAGACATTTGCTAGCACCTTCTGTCCTTAATAAGGCTCAGTGTATGGACCTAGCAGGTGTAGGTGCTGAGTCAGACTTGGCCTTGAGGTCTCAAAGAGCTCCTAGGCTCACCAGGGACACGCTCAAATATGTAAGACAAAATGAGAAGTGTGCAAAGCACACATACATACACTGCCGTTCGGAGGGTCCGGAAGAGCTCTGCAGGTGCTGACCTCTGAACCGAGCCTGAACACCCAAGAGGATTTCCATGAGTGAGGAGGAGGAAAAGAGGCCCAGGGAACACGATGTGCTAAGGGCGGTAAGGAGGAGTCCAGGGTGTTCTTATGGAAAGTGACTAATCTCGTGAGGCCAGTGGCAGAGCTCATGGAGGGATGTGGTGGGAGATGAGGCTGGGAAGGAATGTTGCGGCCAAGACATGAACGATCTTGTGTGCCAGGCTAAAACACTTGGATCTTGAGACTCATGGGTACTACATTTGGGGAAATGATTCAAGAGAAAGTTAAATGATAGAGCTACCCCTTTAAGAACTGTATTTCCCCTTCCATGGTCAGTTTCCAAGCACAGCGAGGGTGAGGGGTGCCTGAAGGACAGCTTCCTCCTCCAAAGGGACCCCTTTCCCATGGCCCCGCCCACAGAGAAGTCAGAGGAGGAGGTGGCTCTCAGAGATGCCCCAGACCCACACCTCCATTGATCTCCTCTAATCTGGAACTCCTGTCCGTGAAAGACTCAGAGAAGAAACCAAGTGTCATGTTCCAAGCAGGATTTCCACTCTGCCTTCAGCGAAATGCCAGCACTACCCAACTTGATGAATCAGAACACAGGCTGTGTGCACACTGGCTCCAGCCTCTGTCCTGTTACCAAGCAAGAGCCAGAGGCCTATCCAGCACATTCTGTGTGTGCCCAAAGCTCCCTATCACAGCGCTCCTGTCCAGGCCTGGCACCATGTGACGGGGGCTTCCAACTAGTAATGAGCCTTCACTGACGTCACCAGTTAGGTCATATGGAATCTTTCCCTTAAAGGAGCCTTTGTGGCAGGTCCCATTTGTTAAAGGCACAGGCAAGATGTTTTTCCCTCCCAGCCCTTAAAGGGGCTCCCAGTCTAGAAGGAGAGACAAGATACAAAGTAGGATACAGTGCACAACCACAGAAGAACTACAGATTACGTCTGATAAATCCTCACAAAGCTGTGACTTCCTATGATTGTTTATACCCATTTGACAGATGAGGAGCCTCAGGCTCAAGCCGATTAACTGACCTGATGACTCACACGTCTATCAGTGTCATGGCCAAGATCTGAAAGATGCCATGCTCATAAGCACCACAGAGTTATACTCTATTGCCCCATAGCCCACTGTGGTGTGAGTTAGCAGGAGAGAACACAGAGATCCTTCCTATGTGGGGCAGTGTGCAGGGTGGAGAGTGGATGGTGATCAGAGGTCACCTCCATCAGAAGGCGGCTTCTGTGCAAAAGTGCACAGAAGTTCTATGGATGAAGATGGGAGAGGTCACCTTAGGCTAAGGGAACAGCATGAGCCAAAGCCTGGAGGTGAGAAAAAGCAGGTATGTCTGGAAAATGGCAGGAAACATGGCTTAGGGATGAGTGAGCCAAAGCCTCGAGGAAGCTCAGAGTGGACAGGCATTGCTGTCCAGCTCTGATGAGCTGGATACTGGGGCAGGAGATTTTACTCCTCATTGGGGAAATCAGTAAATTTACAGTCAGGGACACACAGCTGAATATACAAGGAAAATAATAAATGCTTCAAAACAGAACTACAGCACAGTTTCGGCCCCACTTGGGACTCCGTGCTTCAGAGCTAAGGCGATGCACTAACCTTCCAGGACCTGGGACAGACTCAGGAATAATGACCTCTAGGTCCCTTCTAATTGATGTACACAGGAACACTGGACCGGAACTTCTATACCTCTTTGGAATATTCCGACCCTCCTGAGAAAAGTCCCTACAGCTCATTAAGTGAATTCCAGGCCCCAGCTGGAGCATAAGTACCCTGGTTGATGAATGGAGCACAGAGAACAGGACCAGAGTCCTAGAATCAAAAAAACCTACGCTTGATTCTTGGATTCTCCATGAATTAACTATGGAACCCTGAGCAAGTCACTTCCTTCTAATCAAGTTACAAATTTCTTCACTTGTAAAATGTACACAATCATACTTACAGAGCTAGGTTCTTGTGAGAATTAACAATTAATATGTGAGATTAAATATAAGGATATGTGTTTCTACATGCAGCCTGACAGGCTGAGAATAGGTACTCCCCCCTCAAAACCACCATGATGACAGGGGTGGTATAAAAACGGAGCAATCCTCCTGGTGAAATGTCTAAATCTGGAATTGTCAACAATTTTCCCCCTGTTGAAAATTGATCTGTATTCCCCAGGCAAGTCATTACATCTTTTTGTGCCAAATTGTTTTCATCTTTTAAATGACCCAGTAATCCCACTTTGGGCAATATACATAAGGGAATAATCCAAAAGGAAAAAAGAAGGCAATTTGTTCGGAGATGTTATTCATAGTGCTATTTCTAGCTCTTTACATATCCCTCTATTATAGCGCTTATCTCACTGTGCTGTAATTATCCACTCCCCTTCCGTACGCCTCCAAATTATCTTTGAATCAATCCCCAGTGCCTAGCACAATGCCTGGCATACAGTAAGAACTCAATAAATGTTTGTTGACTAAATGAATGGATCATATGAAAGAAACTTTAAAAGAAATTCAAATGAGCAAAAATAAAACAGTTTTTAAGAGATAAGGCTCAAGAAGAGGTTTTATTAAAAAAAAATTGTTAAGACAGACTGCACACCATTTGAAGAGAAGTGTGTGAAGAAGCCCCAGGAGTGAATTTCAGGTTATTTCGATTATGATCTCTGAGCGTCACCAGGCTCAGGCCCACCGTGGTATAAGAATGCCATGAGACACCCGGGGAAATGAGGTCTCACGCGGGTCACTTAGGTCTGGAGGTCAGAGAGCACAAGGCTCGGTCAGGATTCTTAGATTCCCAGCCTGACTCACACAACATCACATAGACCATATCGTCTAACTTCTTTTTTTTAAGATTTCATTTATTATTTGTTTTTATAGAGAGAGAACACATGTGCAGTGGGGAGGGGGAGAGGCAGAGGGGTAAGGAGAGGGAGAGAGAATGTGAAGCAGACTCCACGCTAAGCATGGAGCCCAACATGGGGCTCAATCCCACAGCTGTGAGATCATGACCTGAGCCAAAACCAAGAGCCGGACGCCCAACCAACTGAGCCACCCAGGTAACTAAATCATCCAATTTCTATGAGACCAGTTTCTCCATGCCACTGGAAAATAGGGAATTTACAGGAAAGTCCAGGCCATTAAAAGGAATTACAAAGGGGGAGGCCAGTAAGTAAGTTATGAAATCAAATGTCTATGAAAGAGGAAGTCTAGGAGGTGCCCTTGGACCAGGGTACTCAAGCCAAGGTGGAGCCTTGAAATCCCAGCTCTACTGGGTTCCCACTGAGCCTTCCAGATCCATCTTACAGGGTGGTTGAAGGCTGCTCACCAGGGAATCTATAGGAGGCAGGAATCCCCGCAGGGTTAGACGACACATCAAGGAAAAACAGTATGTTAAATACAGCCCACAAAGTCAACATCACTCTGAATGTTCCGCAGGCTTGGTGGGAAAGAATGCTTTATACAAATACCCAGGGAGAGCAAAGGAAGCAGCATGTTCTGTAAGGCTTATTTTGGGGCGTTCCAGCAACTCTCAGCCAGGAAGTCAGAGGCAGGAAGCCACTGCCCTCTGTTCCCTGGCCAGAAGTTCAAGGATAGAAACCAAAGCAAGGGAGCACACAGACTCCTTAGTCTGAATCAGCTGCAAGTCTGTGCACTCTCCACTGCACATTTTCACCTCCATCAGGGTCTCCCAGATTTCTGCCCATTGACCTTGACACTTCTCGGAAGGACACTGCACTTGATATCCTGTAGACAACCCTTCCAAAACATGTCATGCACCAAGTCACTGCTCTCTGGCCCCGCTTCTATCACCCTAATCAAAGTTACCACTACCTCTCTCCTGATTCTGAAAGGAGTCTCCTCCTAACTTCCTTGCTTCTACCCCTGCCTCCCTCCTTGTAATCCATTCCCCCAATAGCAGGCAGAATGATGCTGGTCCAATACTCAGATGCTTCCCATCACCCCTCCACTCAGGTCAAGCCCCTTCTCTAGCTTACTTACACCCAGCACCCTTACCCTGCCCTCCTATCGTGATTCTCTCTCTGCAGCCCACTACCTCCTAGTACTCTGGGCTCCTTCTATTCCTCAAACACCGACTCATTCCTGCTCCACGGCCTGGGCATTGACAGATCCCTCTGCATGCTTCTCCCCTCTGACTTTTGCATGGCTGGCTCCCTGTCATTCAGAGCTCAGCTTAAACATCACCTCCCAGATCCCCTCCTGCATTCACTCACCATCTGAGCGCCCTGGGTGAACCCTCGCAGTGTTACTCATCATTCCCTCCTATTTACATGTTCATTTATTATCTGCCTCCTCCACACACCGCTACTAGAATGTAAGCTCCAAAGAATCATTGTTCTGTGTGTCTTTTTCTTCACTCCAAACCCAGTTCTGGCTCGGTGCCCAGAACAGCATGAAGCACGTAAGTGGGAATCCAATAAACATTTAATAAAATTAGATGAATACATGCCACCAAGGAAAGAAACCTTACAGATAACTAAGAGCAAGCCACCCAGCACCGTGGCTAAGGTCCGGGCCTTGGAGTCGGACATGGATCACAACCGCTTGCAACTCTGAAGCTGGGGGCATTTAGGCAAGTTTTCCCATTGCTCTAGACCTGACTTTCCTCAGGTAAAATGGGGATAACAGCCCTTGCGGAGTGCTGGGAGGACAGAAGGAGATCAATCATGTACAACACCTCATGGGGGCTCAGCACAGATTGCTCCCTGTCATGGACAACCAGCCCATCTTCCAGGTGGGAAAGACGGAGGCTCAGAAAGAAGCATCATATCCCAAGTTAAACACTAAGTTAGCAACAGAGCCGGGTCAGGCAAATCACACGAGCAATTTCTGTCCACTGCTCTGTGCCCAGCATTCCACAGACACAGCGGCAACAAAAGCACCTGATATCACATCACTGACTTATATAGTCTCTTATCGCATAAAGGATCTTAAGTATCTAAGAAAGAGGCACACAGTTTGTGATTTTTTTTTTCCCCAGGGGGAAACTGGGGAGAGAGACAGAGAAGTAAGATGAAGCAAAGGGACAAGGATTACAAACAAGAAGAGCCACAGATCTCCTACCATTTGCCAGAGGAGGGCTTCACGGGTGGCTCGAACACAAGAGGAAAATACCTCTACACGGTCCTTTGGAACACTTGGTAACTGAAAAGTCACAGCAAGGTGTGAGGACGTATTACTATCCAGTGAAGAATCACCCTAGTTTGTCACGCTCTTGCTAACTGAAATCAAATAGCTACTCACTCCTGATCACATGCGCTCTGACATCACACTACCCGGGTTCAAATCCCAGCTCCGCTACTGACCCCGGGACTCTGGGCCATTGAAGCCCTCCAAGCCTTAGGCTCTTCCTCTCTACAATGGAGGTAAAACAATGGTACCTACGGGGATCGACCCAGCGTGGTGTGTATGTCCATAATTCTCACACACGCCCCGACACAGATGAAGCACGCAGACGTTACCCGGAGTGAAACAGGGCAGTCACCTAAGGGTTGATACTGGACGATTCCACCTCACGAGAGGTGCAGAGAGGAGTCAAATTCACCAACACAGAAGGGAGAACGGCGGTTGTCAAGGGCCAGGGTGAGGGGAATGGGGAGTCCGTGTGGAATGGCTACGGAGTTTCAGTTTTACAGAATGAAAGGAGTTCTGGAGATGGGTTGCAGGAGAGGTGACCGCACTCAACACTACTGAGCTGTACACTTAGAAATGTGTAGATGGTAAATGTTATGCATGTCTTACCAAAATGAAAGACAAAGTTGGGGAAAAAATAGCACCTACTCATGGGCAGCGGTAGTAGCGACTCAGGGATTAGGTCAAGTGCTTAGCCCAGTGCCTGGCACCCAGAGAGCCCTCAATTCATGTCAGTGCTCCCTCTTCACTGTACCAGCATGTACACCCGCACCACCAGCCCCAACCTCTCAGTGCCCCTGTCTGTCACCACCAGAGCTGGGAAACCTCCCAAGCCTTCCCGTTCCAGGCGGCCTCCTGCTCTCTGGGCTCACAAGCCTCCCAACCGTAGTCATGGAGTAGGAGACAGGCTGGGTGCAGATTCCCAGGGTCCTGGGCAGGACCCTGTTTCCCTGGTGCTTCAGAGCAGCTCAGGGAGCTGGGGGGCCTCCCCTTAAGCCCTGGACAGACAGAGCCACAGAGCCCTTTCCTGTGCTATTATTATCCATCGCCTAATGCCACTGGCTTGAAAGAGCTTCCCCAAGACTCATTTCCAGCATCTTCCCTGAACTAGAGGAAAGGACCCCCAGGTTCACCAGAAACCAAACTAACTACAAAGAACTACTCGTGGCCAGGCAATATCTGGTAGACTGTAAGAGAGGGTGGTGCCCTCTTAGTCTCTCTTGGTATCAGAGTCTCATGGTATCAGAGAAAGCAAAGAAGTGTGTGTGTGTGTGTATGTGTGTGTGTGTGTGTGTGTGCGCTGTATGTCTGTGTGTGTGTATCTACAAGTATTTGTGTTTGTGTCTGTGTATGTCTATGTCCATGAGTGTGTGTCTACGTGTACATGGCTATGAGTATGTGTGTCTATGAGTGTGTGTGTGAACATGGCTGTGTGTGTGTCTGTGTATAAAATCCGTTCAGAATCAGACTCACCTTTCAATGGGAATTACACACCAGGATCCTGGCAGCTTCAAGAACAGTGCTAGAGGCTAAGACGGGAAGTGTGCTCGGTCTCTTTCAAGGCCCATGCAAAATCTCCACAACCTGGGACAAACCAGAATAAGGGCCCCCACTACTTAGTTCTGCAGCCTGGACAAGCTATCATCCTCTTTCAGGCAAGAAAAAGATACAGACAGCAGAGCAGATCAGAAGGCAACAACTCACATTCCAATAACACTCCCATGACCTGAAGCAGAACAAAAGGAAGTAGAAACTGAAAAAGGGGGAAAAAAAGGAAAAATTTACAAATAAATTCAGGCATCTGAGCCCATGAACATGACAGAAAGAGCTCTGAACTGGGTGAACAGGTGCTAGCTCTCAGTCTCACCCATGAGATCGGTAAGCGTGGACAGCTCTGGCATCCAGCGTCCCTGTTTCCTCACCTGCAAAACGGGCACATTCTTCTCTGCCTCTGCCTCTGCCTCTGCCTATGCCTATGGGGGCAGCTGAAGTGGAATGGAAGGAGGAATGATCTGAGAGCCAAGAGACCTGGGCTCCATTCCCCACTAATCGGCCCTGTAGCCACAGGGCGAGTCAGCTGTGCCCCCAGGGGCCCCCACTGCCCACCATCCTGCTACAAACCGAAGCAGACCAACCCAGTTGTCTCTAAGGCCCCTTCCAGCTCTACCAGTCCATCCACCCTCACAACATCCTGCACCCCGGGATTTTAATCCGAACTGCAAAGCCATACAAATGCTGCATAGACAGCAATATTTTTTTATGCTCTTAAGGCCAACCGTAACTCTGCTTTTCAAGCTAAAACTATCCTTCCCCAAGTGTCCACAAACGTCCTTCTGGCTTCTGGCTCTAGCCCTAGCAATCGGACAATACTTCCAAATTACCTTTCTACCCATCTCCGGCCAGGCCTCAGGTGGGAGGAAATATCTCTTTTTTTTTTTAACATACAAATAGAATTTTCCCTTGGGCAGAGTCGGTCTCTAAATCCCACTGTGAGAAGAGTTCCCCTGGGAAAGCAGCTGTCCACACCCCAAATTAAAGTGGCCAGTGCGCCCAGCAACATGTTCAGGGCTGCAAGCCCCAGGTCTGCGAGCAGAATTGCCATTCGCTCTATCAATAATGATGTACTCACGCGAGTCCGGCCCCACAGGCAGCTGGACCTCCACCGGCCCTCACTCCCTCTCACACACCCTGAGTCTCACTGCAAAGAGGTGGTCCCAAGGCCCGAGGGGAACAGCACTGACACATTCTCTCCTCAGCTTCCAGAACAAGGGGCAAAGGAATGGAGGGGACGGGGTGGGTGGGGGGTGGTGGACGGGGGCGACTTTGTTTCTGGAAACAAGAATTCAAATCCTGCTTCTGCTAAACCCTGAGTCACCTCCTTCTCTTCCAATAGATCAGTGTGGTGGGTAAACATTTCCATATATGGAGAAGCAGGCTAGAGGATGTCAGAAAAATCACCCTTCTCTCCCCTGGCACTTGAAGAACATGCCCCCACTTATGACACAATTCCTTACTCGGAGTAAATGATTAACCCCAAAAGAAGTAGAGTCTCAACTTCTCCACAGGCTATCCTGTTCCACGAAAAAAGGCTCCCCAGACCAAACAAGGAAATGACGGGGTTGAAAGGCTTAAATTCACCTGAGGAATAGGGCCGTCTAGAATACAGTGACATTTTTGGAGTCAATCTATTAATTCAGAGGAAGCGGGGGATGGTATCTGGCGGGGGGAAATGTACCTGAAGAGGTCACCAAGAAGCCAGTCCACAGTTCTGATGCCGATGAGCCCAAAAACAATCCCCACCCTTGACCCCAATTCCCTGACTCCCTTGGGCCAGGAATCCTCCTGGGAACTTAGTTTTTGCATGAGTTATTCATAGGACAGACATCAGGCAGGAAAACCCAGAATAAAACCAGCCTTTCAGGAGAACATTGTTGTGGGGGTGGGGGGGAGGGAAGAGGGTTAAATGCCCAATTTAAATTGTTGATCAGAAGGTCCTGAGAAGGGGGTGCCTGGGTGGCTCAGTCATTAAGCATCTGCCTTTGGCTCAGGTCATGATCCCAGGGTCCCGGGATGGAGCCCTGCATCAGGTTCCCTGCTAGGCAGGAAGCCTGCTTCTCCCCTCCCACTCCCTCTGCCTGTGTTCCCTCTCTTGCTGTGTCTTTCTCTGTCAAATAAATGAATAAAATCTTTATTTAAAAAAAAAAAAAAAGGTCCTGAGAAGTGTTTGGTAACTAAATTGGACCAGTAAAGTCAGTTAGGAACAGATCTGGTCTAAAATGACTTCAGATGGAACTAACAGAAGAGAAAGGAAAGAGATGAGATGCTGGGGAAAACAGCAGTGCAGGGGAGGAGGGGTATGCCCGGAGAAGGGAATCTATACCTCGGCTTCCCAGCAGTTCTATTATTTTACAGTGATCTTGTTCTACTGTTGGCTGCAAAGGCTTTCTCTAGGTCACGTGAGCCATTTTTCAGAATCCTTGCCCACCTCCTGGTCTGCACCATGAGGCCGCTAGTTCTCATCCCCAGAGAACCTTCCAGCAGTAAACAGCACCACTCAGGGAACCAGGGCCCCCAAGCCCTAAGCTCAGGTCGGGCACTCAAGATTGTGGAAAAATCAGTTCTCCTCTTCTAGCTTATATTCTATCATCCACAAAGCAGGAAGATCACCCGAAACTTTCCAGCGACGTGCTCTAAAAGCAGCTTCTACTTGGTCTGTCCCAACAGTCATGACACACTTATCCTGATTATTTGCTTTATACTTTTGCAAACATGCCCTAAATATCCACAAAGCAGCAAGCATTTCTCGCTGATTGCGTGTTTAAGAAACGCACACAAATATAAGGTAGGGAAAAAGGGTCACCACATGCCAGAACCAGAACTCAGTACAGAACTCCTGCCAGTGCAGTACCCCCAAGAGGTCCCAGAGGCAGCTCTGCAGAGGGTAAAGGGATGGTCTTCCTCTGTAACTGAGAAGACTACATGTGGAGCCACGTGACCTGGTGGTTCTGTAGAAGGAATGTCATCCTGTCAGGAGCTCAGAGTCCCTTCCAATACACAAACAGGAACAAACCAGCAGAGGGAAACGACATTCCATGGAGAACAGTTGCCCATGGATGGCCTGGAAACTGTGAAAACCAAGGAGTTAGCAGACTACAGGGACAGGAATGAAAAAGAAGACCTTCTATCTCCCTTCCATTTTGCAAAATCGCATTTGGAGATCAGTTTCCGTACCCACAAAGAGGACCCGCATCCCCTGATGTATGTGTACCTCTGTTCCCTTTGACCACTGAGAGCCACTAGTTCTGGGAGCTTGAAAGGAGAGAAGACCCTATATGCCACTAAGCCCGACAGCAACCCCCCGCCCCCGGCCCTGGTCCTAAATCCCCCCATGGTCACCCTGAGGTCTCCAGTGAGGGGCTGATCATAACCTCCTGCAGCTGTAAATTCCATCTAACCAGTAGAAAGTTCTTCCTTATATGGTAACAAAATCTGGCTCCTGCCTTTCAACCTCCTGTTCCTCATCCTCCTGCCCCTTACAACCATTCGAACAACCTGTGTCTGCTCCACTGCCTTGGAATTTTGGTAGGTGAATCTGGATACAGAAATGAAGCTACCCACGATCTCGACCCTCAGGCACTCTGGCCATCTCCCAGCCCTATCGCACCGCTAACTCTCAAAGCATCTGTTGTCAACTTGAAAGCCAACATTTTTGGGTTTTCCCAGGAAGCACTGCTGCTAAGCAACCCTTCTCAACCCCCCATTCTGCAATGTGGACGGCCGGCCTTGGGGACTCATGACACCGGCCCTTGTAAATCCCAGTTGCTGAAAAATGAGGATAGGGACCTTGGAGACCTGTTCATCTGCCCACCTCTACCCCCTCCCCCACAGCGCATTCCCACCCTTCCTGACAAAAGCTCAGGGATGCAGATCCCTATTCCTGCTCCCTTAAAACTGTCTCCAGGAGACAAGGCTGTTCCAAAGAACATTAAGAGCAAGTTCTGCAGGAAAAGAGGGCCTGGCCAGCTCAAGCACTCTCAGAATAACAAAGCAGCCCGTGCAGGCAGGACAGTGGGGCCAACTTGCCCATCCAGCACCATTGCAGACCTCTCTGTCTTTACCAGCCGGGGGAGAGAATGTTCCATTCTGCCAGTTCCAATGGCACTATTTGAATTCAAGGTACACGCAGCAGCAATGCCTCACATTAGCAGCACGCTTTACCAGCTTGTAAAGGCCTTCCCAGACAGTCTCACTGAATCCTACTGGCAACTCCACCAGGAGTAGTATACCCAATATCGTGACAGCAAAGAGGGAGGCTCAGAGAGCCCAAGTATATTCCCAAGGTCACACCCACAGTAGATCACGAAAGGAAGACTGGTTTGGAAGTTAGACTACTTGAGATTCTAGGTCCAATTCCGCCAGGTAGACTGTGTGACCTCCCGGCACCTGTTTAACTTTTCTAAACCTCAGTTTCTACGCCTGAAAATTAGAGATTAAAATGGCCCTTCTGCCTCCTCTCAGAGCAGTTCTGAGGATCAAATGAGATAATGAGAGTTAAAACCCTCTGGAAAACGGGAAGGCAGTCCAAAAGTGTAAGGGATTATTGTGTGATTACGTGTAAATGACTGCGCATTCCATTACAAATACAAAAAAGCAGTGAGGTCATTCTCAAGACAAAGAATTGTGAAGGCTCTGGGAATGAAAGGGAAATGATTTGACATTCTACAGGGTTCTGTCTTCTCTGTGCTTCTCACTGACAGCTGAGGCTCAGCGTCCAGATTTTCAGCGCTCCCTTTTCATCTACAAGCGAATGCCAGCCCAAAGCAAGGTAATACCGAGATACGGAAGACCTCCCCCCGCCACCCGCGAGAGTCTCAGTTCCGGAAACGTGACCTGTGATGTTCTCCTTGGAGAAGTTGTTAGAAACACAGGCTCCAGTCTCTCTGCAATAAGCCCGTGGGGAAATAAGCGTACAGTAACGAGCTATTTACCAGAGAGCACTAAGGAAGCTCCCAAGCATGAATTAATCAAGGGCACAGGATATTTCAAGTTGCACATACCAAAAAGACAGAAATCAGCAACCCATTTAACCTCCCAGCTCAGCTCTCCTCTCATAGGCTCAACCTGGAATTCAGAAGTCCCAGGCCACAGAGAGGTCCATTTGCATACCAAAGGTGGGCTGCAGATCACCAGGGGAGCAAAGAGTACCCAAGAATCTCTGAGAGTACAAGTTCACTGGACTGGCTTCCTTCAGGCCTCTCCCAACATGCTAGTCATCAGGATTCTCCTCAATTTCTGCAAAGATCCAAGTCATCAATGTCATTTAAGAAGGGGCCAGAGCTTCCCCAGAAATCCATTCCCAAGGCTGATGAACACACAGCTCAGTGATGATTGTTTTCTGGTTTGCATTGTATCATCTGCTTCCTTGCGCTTAACATTGGAGAAAGGCACTAAATTAATTTATCACAGCGATGTGTGATCACCTATTAAAAACATGTGCCCGAATCCCCAAGGAGG
Organism: Mellivora capensis; assembly: GCA_004024625.1. Classification (NCBI taxonomy): domain Eukaryota; kingdom Metazoa; phylum Chordata; class Mammalia; order Carnivora; family Mustelidae; genus Mellivora; species Mellivora capensis. The sequence continues at coordinate 39,402 of PISX010000444.1, read as the reverse complement.
ATACAGCAAAGGGCTCTGAGATGCAGACATGAATGCAACATGGGACAAGAGGTGGCCAACTCCTTTAGTTCAGACTTCAGCAGGGAATCCTCTGTGGGAGGCACAGACTTCCAGGCTAGGGATTAAATGAGGGTGGGACAGGGGCAGTGACAAAGGACATTTCCAGCCAAAAGGAAGGATTTGAGCCCAGGCAATGAAGAGCCATGTCCAGTGACCAGCTACATGTATGGGCCACTAATGGGAGAGGTGGGCACACGAGTGGAGACAAAAAGAGGTAAGTCAGCCAGGCAAACTGAAGCTAATAATTAGTGTGGCTTAAGGTGATTGGACTGATTCTATTTCTGAAATCAGAGTGCTGTTTTTTGAGACGCAAAGCTCTGATCAGGTTTTTTTAAAATGGTCTCTTTCGCTCCTCACTGGAAAATAACAATAATAATCACAAAAACAACCGTAATTTAAAGAATGTTTACTCTGTGCTGGGCATTATACTAACCAGGCTGCATACATTATCCCATTTGACCCCATCAACCACCCTGTGACATAGGCAATCTCACCCATCATACAGATTGGGCTTAAAGGAATAAAGGCTTAAAGGAGAAGTAAACTGTGCCAGTCCCAGAGACAGTAAGGGGGAGAGGCCAGGAATAACTAACTCCCGATGAAAACTCAATCCCTTGCCATTCTAGAATGCACTCTCCAATTTCTAACTTTCTTTCCTATTGTCCAGACTCGGCCTATCCCATTTCTACGAGATGAAATCATCCTTACATAACCATCACAGATAACCATCCTATATACCACAAGCATAACTCTCTACAAAAAGAGTTGACCATATTCCTGATTTGCTTCTGTCTCCCCGAAAGGCCCTCGGAGTCAGGAGCCTGGCCCGTGTTCTCAGCACCATGCATACAATGAACACTCGATAGTCACATGTTTTCAGTTAGACAATGTCTTTGAAGGTTGGGCCAGGGGAGTAACACAATACTGGCTGTCGTCTCCACTCTATGCCTCACAGAAATGGAACGAATCTCAGTGAGCTTCCCAAGGTCTGAAGAGGAGACACAGCCAAGGTGAAGGAGACAGGGCAAGGACGGTGTTGGGCAGGGGGGGGGGGCTGAAGTTTCCGCAGCTACTCTAAGGCTACGTGACCCTGAACCTGCAGCCAGGGGCCCAAAGGCCTCAGGAGGAGGTAGACAGAATGCACATTTCCTTGAAAAAGGGGGAAAAAAAAACCAGGACTCCTCGCAAGTGGGACTGGTGCTAAGCCACTCTGTCTCTCAGCTTTGGTGAACAGACACACTGGGCTAGCACAGTGGCTTTCAAACTTTTTTTTCCTCCCCAGCAGCAGAGACCTTTCTTTAAACAAAATGCTCTACAGATGCTTATTTGTAAAGGAGATAACACCAGAGCTGCTCTGACTGGGTTCCAGAGCTCCCCTTCCCCCAGCTCTTCTCCCCCACTTGCCGCCTCCCCCACCCAGTACCCTAATCCCAACCCCACTCCTGGAGTTCCGCAATGCTGTGTTATTCAGGAAAGCACAGCTTGAAAACCAGCAGCCTTCTGAGTTCTTCACAGTACCTCAGCTCTCATGGTATAACCTCCAAGGTGAGCTGTACCTCCTTAACTAAGCAGCTCTGTGTTTTTACCAGGGAGACAGCTAATATATGGGATAGCAGGGAGGAAAGAGTTCTCCAATTAGGAAACGTGGACCTTCATCTATTTAGGACCTGTGTTCTCACTAAGCAAGTTACTCATATCTCACTAAGCCTCAGTTTTCTCATCTGAAAAATGGGAAGTAACAGTGTTATCTACCAAATAGGGCTCTTAGGAGCGCTACCTAATGTAGCTTAGTAAGTTGCTTAGTAAAATGTGACTATAAATATTGCATTATGATCTCCTCATCTATAAACTGATCTAAGTTCACAGATGGAAAGAGGTAGCACTGTGTCCAAAGCAAAGAAGAGGCTCAAGATGTGACTGGGGCTCAGTGCTCTCAGGGGCATTTTCAACCTGAAAAAACAATATGACAGCAATAAAGAGCTTGAGGAAGGAAAACATTTGTGTTCCCAATTCCCCACAGCTCATCTGTGAAAAATCTTACAGCTTGTTTCGGGAACCTCTGAAACCCAAGGCCATTTCAGGCTTCCAAGAAAGTCAACCACGACAGTCAAGGTTGGAGAAAGCGTGGTTAAAAAAACCACTGACCCAGGTCCTTGGCACAGGAGGAAGTATTTGACTGGGCATCCCCACTTCTGCCTTCCATACCAACCAGCCAAGTGGCTTCAAAAATCCCATCTGTCTCTGAGTCTCCATTTCCTTATCTATAAAAGAGGGGTGAGAACAATCTTCCTTTCTATTTCCCCTTAATTTAGGTAGAACCAAGGAGTTAATGGGTACCAAACTCTTGAAAACTTCTCAGCTCTATACCTATATCATCATTTTTATTATAACCTCAAGGAGAAAGTTGAACCACTCTAAGAAATAAATGTGCCCAAAACTTGGGAATCATCCCATCTTAAGGCCCCTGCTCCAACTGCACGATTCCCTGTCTGCTGCCTGAGTTTTGCCCTAGGCTCCCTGGCCATCCTGAAGGTACTGCCAGCTTAACCCCCAGGTCACCCTGGCATTCCCAGCGGACCCCAACCAGTAATCTGACTGCACAAGAAATAATGTCCCAGAGCCCCTAGGCCAGCACTCAGGATCTCCAGCATGGGCCCCAACCCATCTCTCTAGCCACATCTCCCATTATATTTGCTACATGAATCCCCAGCTCCAGGAAAGAATGTACCCCCAGTTCCTCCAACCCTGAGATTTGCCCATATCTCCCCACTAGTGCTATGCCTCCAAATCTGATTGCAAAATCTTTTTTCTGTGCAATGGGGAAGTGGATCCCCAAGTTTTCACCCCCATCCTTTCTCTACAGACAGTCCCACCCATTTCCAGTCCATAAACACCCACATCAAAAGAAGAAGAAATACTTCTGTATTTCTTTGTAGTCAATAAATCTTTTCGAACACCCCATCTTCTTAAATGCTTAATGTCAGATAGGACCATGACACCCTTTTAACAAATGAGGAAGCTGGGGTCCATACTGTAGTTAAGTAGCTGAGCCCATAGGCCAAGTTCAGAACCTGTGTCATTACCCACTCTCCCCCAGCAGCCGAGGGCAATCAAAATCCCGCTATGAGGGTGCTGGGCTAGCCTGCCAGTAGCTCACTGTGAGACCCTGGGCAAATCACTTCCTTTCCCTGAACCATAAAATGAGGACCCCGGGGCCACCCCTCACATCCACACCCCGTTTCTCTCCTCCTGAAGGGTTCAGAATGAAACGTTGGAGAGACGCTAACAAGGTAGCATCTCACACACGTCTGGGCAGTCCCCTTCCGAGCCCTCCCTCCCAAGCCCCAAAGCCCATCCTGAAAGGAGGAAGGAGGACTGACCAGAGTGTCCAAGGGCCCCCCAGAACTCTATAGGGCGGCCCAGGGCACAGCACATAACGGCGTCCCCACCCGGACCAGCAAGCCGCTCCCCAAAGAGCAGCTGCAGTCATGATCATGGCGCAGGAAGCTTGTCAGCAAACTGCTGGTAGGACTGGCAATGTTTCATTACCTTGAGAGACAGGAGCATTAATGCAGACTCCGTCTGCCCTGCACATGCCTCGCAGCCTGCAGGCTCCACAAGGGAGGGCAGCGGATGAAGCCCTGTCTCCTTCAAGCTGCTTAAGACATCAGCTTCTCTCTGCAGTGGAGGCAATGTGACTACTGCCTGAGGCCCACCTCCTCGTCTCGTGTGGAAACAGGATGCATGTAGCAGGCCACCCTGTACTCTCCTGAAGTCCGAATGCTGCCTGCAGGGCTCTTCCAGGACCACAGACTCTGGTACCTGGCAAAAATTCAGGCACCAACGGGTCCAACTCCTGTAAACGACGTGCCCGGGGCATTCATTCATTCAGAAGGCATCACTGATGTCTACTTGAGACACGGTGGTAAGACGAGGCTAGGTTTCTGCTCCACGGACTTTGCACTAATATCTCAAGTGGCTTCCCAATGGCAAGAGGTTAAGTCCAAGTGCTCTATGTGATATCTCAAATTTCTCAGTAACTGGGACTCAACATTCTATTCTCACCGTGAACTAACTCCCTCCCACTGCCGCTCAGCACACATTCTTTGCTTTACTCGGACTGAACTCTTAGCTTGCATTGTGCCCTTTGCTTGACCTACTACCCTCCCCAGCCCAAGATCAAGTAGACATATCCTAGCTATCCTTCCAGGCCTGCTGGTCATTCCCAACAGGAATGCAACTGCTCTTTGAAGAAAGGCAGCTATCTGCATAGTGCCTTATGCCTTACAGGACATGTAGCATCTCCAGCCATGCCTACTGAGCGACAATCATGCTCTGGCCTCCAGCCCTGAGATAACAAAAACCACTCCCCACATCTGCACAGGTCTCTTGGACAGACGTTATTGCACCCACCCAAGAACCACCCAGCCACGGTCACCCTCCATGAAACCTGCCTTGCTTCTCAGTCCAGTTGGAGCCATTTCTCTTTCAATTTGCTCAGCCTACGGTCCAGCATGACAATCATAACCTTCCTGTAGGCTTATCAGGTACCTGACTCAGTCATTCTCTTCCCAGGGAGGGTCCCCAATGGAAAAATCCGTAACTTCTCCGCCCACAGTGCCAAGTCCAACATAGTGTCAGTCTCATAGTTAAGTGTCTAATAAACAGCTGGGAACAAACCGTGTAAACAAGACAACTGTCCGGGGCATGACTCCCAAGAGGAACTGAATTGAACAGGAAAATTACAAATCAACCACTTTGATCAAAACTAAGGATAACCCATTAGGATGAGCATTGAGGGATGCATTAAGCTACTGAATCACTCTACTGTATGCCTGAAATTAACGTAACACCGCATGTTACCTATGCTGGAATTAAAAAAAAAAAAAAAAAAAAAAAACTAAGGAGAACACAATTCAGAAACTGAAACTGGGTAAATGGCCTGCATTTTGAGGATAACAAGTGTGTTAATGTTATATATTTCACATAAATAAACAAATACTGAGCAGAACATCAGACCTAATTATATTGCGCTATTATAACTAGTGGTACACATTAAGTGTCTGGGGGTAATACTGCACAGGCACTTCTAAAGGAGTGTGTAGTGGCGGGTGCATATTCTTGATGGACTCACCAAAACTCCTTCCCACCCCTAAAGCACCTTCTCGTACTGCAGAAGCAGACTGCTAGAAACTACATTTCCCACACCGCCTGGAAGCTAGTGAACCAGCATCCAGCCCTCGGATGTACTTGTGTGAGACCTACAAGGTGGAAGTGAGGCTAAAGCTTCCTGCCTCCTTCTATAGGCAAGCACCATCGTGAGTCAAAGGCCACTCCTTGTGGCAATCCAGCATCCAATAACCAGCTGGGAAGCTACTGAGAAAAGTGTGGAGGCCCCAGCAGTGGCTTCCTCATCCCTGGACTGAGCCCACTGCTCCAGCCTTTCCAACAATTTTGTGAGCATCTCTTCCCCCGAATGAACCCCGTTCCACTCAAATGATGTGCAACCTCTGTCCTGCCCTCTAAGCCTGAAGATGCAGAAGGCCTGGGCCGGGGTGGGGGGTGGATACGGTAGATCAGCTCACTGATGATCCATACCTCGACTTCTTCGTCTGCTGAAGTACGCCTTAAGTCTGCCCGTACCTGGGACCTTCTCCCTGGCCTCCGTGGAGGGAAGAAAAAGAGCTCACTTTACCACAATGAGCCTAACAGACCTAAGGAACAGAAATAGAGGGCATGAGCTATTCAGAACCCAAAAACAAACTAGTTTATGGTCAACTTAAACTCTAAGTCATGTAAAACAAAGAGTGTTCACAGCAGAAGTGCTGACTCTTTCCTGAGAATTCTTGGCTTGACCTCTTTGTTTTCCAGAATTGCCGCTGAATACTTGAGTACCTCAAAGGCATGCCGGCTGCAGACCGAGCCCATCTGCTCTGTGCGGCTCCACAGAGTAGGCCTCCAGAAATGTCTGCTCCTGTCCTTGTTTCCTCATTTGCAAAACAGAGACAGCAAGAGTGCCTTCCTTACCGGTCTGCTTAGAGGACTGGATGAGTCACTATGAGCAAAGCAGCTGCACCAGTGGCTGGCACATGGGGACGCCAGCCAAGTGTCACCGGGTGTGTGACCCTAAGAGCAAGCGGAGGACACTGCGAGAAGTCCTACCTTACAAACGAGGAGACTGAGACTCAGAGAGATTATACAACTTGTCCAAGGTAGGACGGCTGGGAAGCAAGGAGTGGAGGCCGGATCCAAACCCAGCCCCACCGCCTTCCACCAAGTCTGGAGCTCCATGCATCCGAGCACTCTGCTTGCTGATAGGCACACTGAATGGAAAAACGTATGCATCTAGAGGAGGAAAATGAGCCCGCACATAACAGGGCTGTACCCTGGGAGCTCTTTGGGCATCGCAGAACGCTCAGGTCAATGTCATAAGCCCTGCCCTTCAGCAAAGTCAGCTCCTGTGGGTAAAATTAGCTCAGCGCTGCTCCAGTGCTGCCTAGAGGCCCGAGGCAAAACCCACCCTGGGCACAGCGCAACCTCACCTGACCCTCCCAGCAGGGGTCCCTCATGTACCTCATTAGGGCCCGAGATGACTCATTTTGCTCTTTCCTGTCTCTGGCTGCTGAGGTCACCTCTCTACTATCCAGAAAGACAGCTCCAGAGGAGAAGTCAAGATGAAAATGCAAGCCATCATTCTGCATTCCTTTCCCCCAGGGCAGTTCACTAGCAAGGATGGGGAGCCTGTCTGCTGTGCCAGCTGCGGACTGGGGGAAGGCGGCTTTGCCGAGTTATATAACCAAGCCGAGTACCAAAGACAGACACCAGCCCAGATGGACTCCTAAGACTGGCCTCCTTATTTTACTCTAGCAACGACAGTACTGAGCAGGGGAGGGGCCTATTCTAGATTCTTGGGCCCTGTAGAACACCACACATAGAGAATGACTGCTAGGGTTTCCCCTGCATCTTCCCAACCCTATGCCACCATACTTGAAGGCAGAGCTCCAATGCCACCTCTCCTGGGGCCTTCCCTGCTCCCATCCCGACCCAGCTAGAATCACAACTTCTATAAAAACTTCTATCTCTACCCTTATTATTTGGCACTTACTCATTCAACAAATATCTCTTGCACACCTGTTTTGAACTTGAAGATACAGAATTAAAAGAAATGAGCTTTGTTCTCAAAGAAACAAAACAAACTCCAATGCATAGCTGAAAATGGGGTTACCGGGGGTCAGAAGTTTATTCCAAGTAGAGATGTCAGGTTGAAATCTTGAAAGGCATATGGGAGCTACCGTGATCACCTGGGGCAAGGAGAGAGGTCTTCCCCAGGGAACAGTGCGTGTGAAGTCATGGAGGCTACAGAGAATCTCGTGGATATTCCTGGAATGCAGGCTCCGTCTCAGAGATTAGTGAGATGATGATGGAAAGACGCAGGGGCCAAATGACCAAGCATCTCCTTCTTTAGGCAAAGGATTGTGGATTTTATCCTGAATGAAGAAATCAACCAAGGATTTTAGGAACAAAGAAATGGCATGCATGGATTCGCATTTTTGGAAAGTAGCTCTGGAAGAACAGAGAATGGGATGGGGGAAGGGAAGAATGATTAAGCCACTATAGATGAGAGATGCTGAGGGTGGGGACTGAGGTGGGACAATGAAGATGGAGGAAGGGCCAGTAGCAGTCCACCACACTTGACTCCGATAAGATCTGAAGATGACAAGAAGAGAAAGGTGACGGGAAGGGAGCTGACATCCAGAATAAGTCCCAGTTTCCAGGCTTGGGTGACTGAAGAGACAGAGCAGGGTATCATTGGTTAAGGTGACAATGCTAAAACGGGTTGAGTCTAAGGTAACTTCAACATTTCCAATGGGTGTATACAAAAGGCACTTCCATAGATGGGGCCGAAGCTCAGGAGGTATAAACTGAATGTAAGCCCCCAGGAGTCATGAGCACAAAGACAGTGATGGGAGCTGAAGACAACACTCTACAATGCCCCCATATCTAGAGCTGTGAGGTGGACAAGGGCCAGGGAAGAGTCCATGAGGACGGGCCGGAGGGGCAGAGGAAGACTGAAGGCAGCAAGAGTGGTCAATAGTCACAATACCATCGGGCCAGATCAGAGCAGTGCTACAAAGAAATGAATTTGGCCCCCACAGACATGGGTAAGAACAGCTTCCGTCAGACTGAAATGGACTAAGAGGCCCAAAGAAGGTGAGTAAGACAGAGAAGAAAAGAGGGGAATGGCATGTTATCAGAGAAGGACACGTGGGTGTGTACCTTACTTCCCCTACTAGACAACAAGCTTCCAAGGCAGTGCTGCCCAACAGAAATAGAAGGCAAGCCATAAATGTAACTTGTCATTTGCTAGCCTGAGCCCCATTTCTAGAAATCAAGAAAAAAGCCGGAGAAATTAATTTTAATAATATATTTCATTTAACCCCATACAACCAACATACTACCACTTCATCTATAAAGCCTTTGAAATCTGATGAATACTTCACACTGACAGCATCTCTCAATTCAAATTGGCCACACTTTAAACCCTCAATGGCCACACGTCATTCTGATTTACCTTTGATGAATCAGGGCCCAGCATGGAAGCTGGCACACTGTACATTTTTGTGTAAAAAAAAAAAAATATGATGAGTTGAATGGATAGGAGATGGACGGAAGGATGAATGCGTGGATGGATGGATGGATGGATGGATGGACGGACTGTCATCCACTGATAAAAATCTGTGAACTCTCATGCCTTCTTCTCCCTTTATCTTTAAATTCTTAGTCTTCAATCATATTATGACTAGAGCCTTGGTATAGCTTAATATTAACATAAACAGCATAATATCCATTCCTTCTAAACTTCTTCTCTTCCTTCAAAAATCACAAACATTGCCAGTCTAATTTTCTTAGAGCAAAACAACTCTGTGAAACACTAATGAGAAGACCCACCACTCACATCTATCTCAAGCTGGCCACTTACCTCTCTGAGCCTCCACTTCCCCAACCCTAAAAATATAACCTCAACTCAGCATACCTCATAGACTCACTGTGCAACTCAAACTAGTGAAGACACTAAGATATTATACAGAAGTCGGGTATCACCCAGAAGTCTCTCTTTATCATAAACATAATACGCCGTATGAGCTTAAAACATGATAAGCCACCATCAGGTCCACGTGTACACATTCATAAACAGGGCTTGGCCGCATTAACCCTAGTATTTTCAATGCCAGCATCACTCTACTTCCCTTCTCCCTGCTAAAACCGCACAAGGTGTGGCCACTTGGATTTTCCCAGAGGAAAAACAACAAGGCTTTCCCAGAGTCATCACACTCTTGAGTCAACACACTCCAAATGTGCAGAACTGGATAGAGCTTACCTCCCAACTGGAGACTTACAAATGCTGCTCAGGGTGTGACTGAGCCTGGGAGATGGGGTGGTTCAAGGCTTAATTACCTTTCTACCGATGGCACACAGAACATGTCCTGTACAGACATCACTTAGAGTTTCACAGTGAACATCTTCCCTACCCCGCCCAACTTCTAAGAGCTACATGTCCATGGTAATAACTATTTGGTTTCATCCTGCTTTGAGTATGAAACACAGAGATACTGAGGGGATTAGAAAAGGTGTAACGCTGAAAGACAGATTTCTTAGGTGTACAGCTGCCAAGTGGAGGACAAGAATGAAGACCATCAAATTGTTTCTTTTGCCGGTCAAGGTCACCATCAACAAATCTGATTTTAAAACTTCCTTCAAAATTCTGCAGTTAACTGACCAAAGTGAGCGTCCCTCACAGACCCCAGAGATGAGGACACTCATCTGACTATCCAGCAGCACCCTAACTGAGCAGGAAAAATACAAGAAGAAGAACGTATGGAGGCCCGAGATGTGGTAGAGGATGGAGGGTAGGGGGCCATGGGGATACAATATGTGAGTAGCAAAGCAGAGCCTTTAACCCTCTTGGTCCGAACCCACATCTTCCATGTGTCTCTTCATGTGATCCCATTTTTTAAAACCAAATTTAAAAGTACCCACAACTCACCCAGCTAGATAAAATTGATACAGAGGTTGCAGAGTTAAAGGAAAAAGTTAAAAAACAGATAAACTCTGTGGCAAATGTCATTTAATCCAAACTCAGTTCTACTAGCCAAAAATAAATTATTGTTCCACTTGGTATTTCTCAGCTACACATTCTCCATGGACAGTAAAATCCTGCTGGCAAAACAACCATCACAACCAGGTTCCAGCCGATCACACACAGAACTCTTCTGTGTCACCCTCCTGTGCCTGAACCCACAGACGTGTGTCGTCACCTGTCCTAAAGTTAGAGCAGAGGCCAAATCCTAACCAGGCACCATGTTATTGATTTATTCTGAGAAAGACCTGTCGCAAGACTAGAAATACGCAGCGTCCATATGATCACCACTTTCTGTCTGTCACCATCAGAAAGTGGTCTCACGAGAGTGAAGGTCAAGTCGAAGGCTCAGGGACAGCAGGAGATAGACTGAAGCAGCCATCTCACCACCAGTGGTCACCCAAGGAAACTGTAAGGCACCCTGAGCCGAGGCGCCCTCTTCCCTGACCCTTGCCAATGCTTAGGAGCAAGGACTCTGGTCCTCATTTTGCAGAAGATACCAGTGCCCAATCCTCATAGATATCACTACAAATTCACAGGACACAGAGGCGACATGGTGTCGGAGGGGGGTGTCCAGGCTTTGCAGTCAAAGAAATCCAAGTTCTAAAGCCTGCACACGCCACCGTGTTACGCACTAAGTTCTGATTTCACCTGTAAGTTGAGGGAATGATGAAAATCCTCCCTCCTGGGGCTGCTGGGAGATCAGACACTGTGCTAGCAAAGTGCCTCACACCCAGCACATGGCGGCTAGGATTTAAAATAAAAATAAAGATACAATTTGTCTGCTCCTTCCTGGTCTAGATCTTTCCCCTCCCCTTGTGAGAAGGATAACATGGAAATGCTGCTCTTCCTCCCTCCTACAGCACAGGTACCACTGTGCTCACACAGAGCCTCCTCATTACCAGGACCCTCATGCCCCCATCCCTCAACCAGTCAAGTTCTAGGTTGTTCCACACCCTGGCACTCTTGCCCACATTCTCTCTTTATCCTAGAACATCCTTTACCATACCCCTATTCATCTCACAAAAGCCAGCTCTGCACCACCGCCCCCAGGAAGACTTTCCAGTCATTCTCTCTTCTGCTCTGTGTGCACATGAGTGATTACACACCAGGGGCAGGAAAGGTATTGCACACCAATGCAAGGTGGGTCCTCACCATTACAAAGACATATGGTCACACACACTGCTAAAATATTGGAGTATTTCTTTGCCAGCTGTTAGGAAGCTGCTGCTTCAAAGCCACCAGGTGTTCCCCAGTTTTCCCAATCCCTCCTTAAGACCCCAGAACCTCTCCACAATCCAGGAACACAAAGGTTCCCTAGGCAGACCCAGTGGCCCTTGAGTACAGGGTATTCTACACCTTTAAATATCACCCCACCTACATGGATAGCTTACCCACTAAACTAAATGCTGATTTGCCTCCTTTGTGGCACAGGACAGATATTAATTACGAAGTAGGATGTTCCTTCAGGGCCAGAAGCGCGTGACTCCTCGGCAACCACAACACTCAGCACAGGGCAAGCTTAGAGCAAACTGTGACATGATTCGCAACGTCTCCTAAGCCTCTCCCTCCTCAGCCACGGCCCGGCACGCAGTAGGTCTTCAATAAGCTCTTGCTGTCCACGTGCCTGACTGCCCTACTATGTGCCAGTCGGGACCCCATCTGACTCCCGTCTCCCGCAGACACCCAGTCTGCCTCCCATCCCCCACCCTCTCCTCCAATGGCACAACCTTGAGGTGAGCTCTCCACTGCCCATTTCCAATGGCCCCCATGCTAATAAACCCAACCCAAACTTGCCTGAGGCTGGCCTGGGGTCCTCCTTCTTGGACCAAGGAAGTGACCAAAAGGAACATGTTCCCTCAAGGTACACATAAGAAGCCATCCATTTCAAAGTTACCCAAAACTGTTAAAAACAGTCCTTGTATTTTTATAACCTCTTGAGGTTTGAAAAAATGGGTGCACATCTCTTTGATTCACTTTCTCTTCCCTCATCACCCAGTGTGGTAGGAAGGACAGGGTCTCCTCGATATTAATGATGGGGAGGTGACTCCTCCCAGAAACGCAGTTGGTTCACAGCACGGCCAGGGCTAAAGTCTAACCTCAGTGTTTCAGTCCAGAGCTGTTGGGTCTCCCTGGGCCAGCCCAGCTCAGTAACGCAGGATCTTCTTGTGCTAAGATGTGCGGGACCAGGATGCCACTTTGTCACCCGCTGTCCCCCAATGCTGCTTTGTTCTCCCCTGTAACCCCTCCCACTCTCTGACAGCAGGGATTTCTTTACTTGTTTGTTGTCTGTGTCACTTCCTAGACTGCAAACAGGAACAGGCCTTGGACTCTGCCTGTTGCCTGTCCCCTTCATCAGGGCACACTTGGACAATGAAAAGAAAAGGGAATTTGAAGCCAGACCCAAGAGTAACTCCCTGAACTACCAGTCACCAGCGACCTAACCATGGACAAATAACTCAATCTCTCCAAGCCTCAGTCTCTTCTTCCTTAACATCCAAATAATGACACCTACTCCCTGGGTATTTGGGTAGTTTAAATACCGGTTATATGGTAGCTTAAGAAAAGAATATTCCCCAGAGCTCCATACATGACAAGCAGTCAACACATGCCTGCTTCTATCTTTCTGTACCAGTCACCAGCCGTGCCTCCTTCACCCCCTACCTACCCTCACACAGCTCCTTCTCCTATCCATTACTGCAGCACCAGGCCACAAATGGCCCTTCCCCACCTCAACGTGTCAGCCCCCTCCCACACCCTTTCGAAGGCAGGTGTCTACAGAGGGGACCCAGGCAGAACTCACAGCTGGAGCAAACCACATTTTCATGTCTGCCAAGCTCTGACCTACTTCCCAGCCAGACCAAAGCAGGTGACGCTGGTAATGATTCAGCAAGGACTTGCTTATTTTTTTTCAAGTCATTTTGGACATGGGACATAACCCAGAATCGTGAACTCATGGAGCTCAGAGCTGCGGGGTCCACGAAGCCAAGCCCACCGAGTCCAACTCTGTTATTTTACAGATGTAGAATCTGTGTTCTAGAGAATGGAAGTACCTTAACCAAGAACCAACCCCCAAATCCCCCCAATGATTAGAAACAAGAACATGGCTCCACTTATATCCGTTATAACCAAGGGCCCTGGCTGGCCTACCACTTTCCCTCATCTCAGGAATGATCCCTTATGTCTCAGAGTTTAAATTCTTCCTGATTCCATTCCAGGCAAATGTATTCTCTCCATTATTAAATATTCTGTATCTCTCCACACGATGGAGAATTTCTCTAAATTTCCAGCCCCATGAAGTACAGTTCATACACCTAGAAATAAAACTGCAAATGTTTTAAATTAGAAGAGATGGTATAAGAAAAACCAACAGACTAGAAGTGAGAAAGTATGGAGACAAAACTAGGTTTTGCCACTAACTACTTAGACGACCTTAAGTGAGGCCTCCCCTCTGGATCCCTTTTCTCATATTAAATGGGGACTGTTGAACCAGGCCCTCTCCAGGCTGTGATATTCCAGATCGATGTGTCTCATCGTCACTCTCAGTACAATATCATCACCCACTATTCAAAACAAGCAGACTCTGATTCATTAAGCTCAGAATTGAACACAACTTTGGAATGTATCCTTTAACACCTGATCGGTGTTTGTCAATGAATGGCAAAGCTTTCCAAAGGCAAGTGTCTTACTCATATGTTATTACACAAACAGACTTCGTAAATACCATAAACTAAATGTTGCCAAACTGATGATGTTGTACAGTAACGCAAAGCCGTGGGGTGACAGTAAAATAAGGCAGTCTCTTCAACAGATCACAATTTAGTCTTCTTGTGACTGTGGATTTTCTCACAATGGTCCCTTTACTCTAGTAATCCTGCCACTGCTCAAGTCCCTTCTTTAGAAACTAGGTATGGAAGCAGCTGTAGATCCTGAAGGATATTGTCAATGGGAATTTTTTATTCAAAACTCTTTGATTTTTGAGAATGATTCTGATTTTTCAACAGCCACTGAAAGACAATCCCAGTGAATAAGGGAGGCAGGTGATCCAGTTGGAGGGGACCATGCTGAATAAAACTTGACCAAAAAAAAAAACAAAAAACCATCATGGGCATAAGTCACACAGCCCCAGCTTAGCCCAGATGCCTCTTTTAAAGAAAGTAATTTAATTCAGTGGATTTCTAGGCAGTACCAAACTTGCATTTAGACAGACTAGATCTTCTTAAGCTACCAAAAAAACTCGGCATGTTGATTCGGGTGATTCGGACGTGGTACTTCTCTCCCACTTCTTACTGCTCCTTTCTCCCCCCAAAATGTTTCTTAAAACAAAATGTCAAGTGACCCCCAGTAGACTCCAACATGAGCATAATCGTGGGACTATGTCCGTAAAGATGATGTCAGATTTCCCATTCCCAGTTTCATTTCCCTCCTAAGCACTTGTAAAAGAAATTAATGAAAAAAGTCCAATGCATTAAAATGTTCATAGCAGTGTTATTTAGAAGAGCAGAAATTGGTAACAATCCATATCTAAAAATATGTAAATGGCTAAATTTAAAAATAGCACACCTAATCAATGGACTATGAGTGGCCATTAAAAACAAAGAATTATAAAATAATCTGGAAATGTTAATGAATATTCAATGGAAAAAAAGGAGCAAACAAAACTGCCTTGTAAGAATATGTATAAGAAAATATTGGTGGATAATATTTTAATAATATATCTGCTTTGGAATAAAAATGACGATGACTAACGGCTACTAGCATGACTCAGGACTCCTCCATGAGAGCGTGGAAATACTTGAAACTATGATAAAGGCTGGAGATTTAAATAGAAGAAGGCAATCAGAAACTCCAGAAAAAACAAAAGACTGCATGAGAAATCATGACCAAATTTAGAGAAACCAGCCCAACATAAAAGGTTAATGAACTTCAAAAAGAAACACAGAAGGGGCTCCAAACAGGCAAGAGAACAATTAGAAAGGCAGAAGATACATGAGATATGGCAGAAAGCACTTAATTTTCTTCTTCCAACCAAAAAAATACAACCTCGTGCTCCAAGACTATTAAAGAAGAAGAAAAGGCAAGAAGCTCACTGTACAAATAAACAAAACCCTGGGACCATTTTAAACAAGTAGAGGAGGAATAAGAGAATGTGCTAGATTGTGATGCTAAGGGAAAGTTCCGTCCCCTGTGAGTGGCTTGAAGGTGGTGACCTCAGAACCCTAGAAAAGGAAATGAAACCACAGCACGACTTAGTCCCGGGTTGAGCAATATTTACCTAGAAATCATAATGTATATGTTGTTGATTGCTTTCAGCTTTTGAAAACAACCCACAGACACAGCACAGAAGACTCAGTTATGGTTACAAAACCAGGCACAAGTGCATTTTACATGATCAATTATATAAACACTGGAGAGGCAAATGTCACGTAAAACATAAGTGACAAACTATGAATAGAAGTGAGACAGGAAAGGTGGAGAGAAGCCCCAGCATCTTCATCTTACAAAATGGTGGGTAAAGAGGTCCTGTCCAAAGTTGATACCGCAAAAATGGAGATTTACGCACATTATACAGACTTATAAAGGGAACGAACAAAGAGAGTAATTACGTGATGTCACTGTCAACAAATGAGAAAGGGGAATGTGAAGTACCCCTCAGGGCTAAACGAGCTCGTCCCTGCCTATTCATAAAAGTCAGCAGACATATGTAAAACTAGTAACTCAAAAACTAAAGACACAAGCCCATTTTCTATAGATATGACAATAAGTACGAGAAGAACTGAAAGAAAAAAATGGCTATATGTGGGGAATGACACCAGGGTGGTGAGAAATAGAACAAAAAACTCTTATTCTTTTATAAATGCTTTTGTATTATTTCACTTTATTTTTACTATGATGAAACAAGACAAAATCAGGAGACAAACCACAAGAGACTCTTAATCTCAGGAAACAAACTGAGGGCTGCTAGAGAGGAGGAGGGTAGGGGGATGGGGTAACTGGGTGATGGACATTAAGGAGGGTGATGTGATGAGCACTGAGTGTTATATGCAAATGATCAATTCACTGAACTCTACCTCTGAAACTAATACTACATTGTATGTTAATTAATTGAATTTTAATTTTAAAAATTTTTATTAAAAAAAATATTTCAAAGGGAAATACATGCAAATAGAATGACCCTGAGGTCACAAAAGTCAAATGCAAGGCAACGTTTTTGGGGAAGCCATTATAAAATGGCAGTCTTGTGGACATCGCTAAGTACACCAGGCCTCCTTTTAAAGCCCCTCTGCCCCTCTTCCCATTCTCCTCAAGATCCTTAAGTGTGCCTGAACATCCTGCTAGGAAATTCTGAACAGATAATGCACCCCAACTCTCCTTTGCTGGCTTCGAAATAAAAAGCAGCCCCTAATGAAAACCTGAAAATACAAAGAATCCCTGAGGAAATCCCGAAGTCAACGGACAGCTCAGGCACACAGTCCTGTGGCCTAGCAGCAGCGCTAGGGCCTGGAGGTTGGAGCTATAATTAGCTGCTTCTGGGCAGACAACAAGGACTCCAGTTCCCTGGAAAGGAGGTAATTAAAGGAGGCAGATTTAGGCCTGAGGTGGTAAGTCTCAAGGAACTGTGGCTCGGGGCTATCCCAACCTGCACCCTAAATGAGGAAATAGGTACCCGCAGGCCTAACACTCCATTCCTAAACCATTTTTTCCTTCTCCTCTCCCCTTCAAAAGCCAGGGGCATGCCAGCCATCAGCCCAACCACTTCTTTGTCTCAGTCACCTAAGAGCCATTCACCGGGCACCCACCACTGTGTGCCAGGCTCGGTGCAGAAGGGCAGAGACGAGTCACACCGAAGCCATGACCTGAGGGAGCTGATGCATGAGATGGGCATAAACAGAACTCCCAGCACACAGCACTGAAGTGGACATGAGCCACATCACAAGAGGACAGAAGCAGGCCGCTGCTCACTGGGATGCCGGGGAGGGCATCCTAGAAACCACGCAGAGGCTGGATCTGAACAAACGGAAATAAGAATGTGTGAAGGAAAGGTGGCTTTCTAGAAAGTAGAAATTCCATGAGCAAAGGCATGAAGTCAGCCAATGGAGGGGCTTACGGTTGGACAGGAGAGCTACCCACTGTAGATGGAACATTCATGTTCGTGACTCACTCACTGGGGCCCCCCACAGGCCAGTCTGGATGCCTGACAGACATTTCCCTCCAATCCCTGCCACACCCTACAGGGAAAGAATCTTTCCCCCTGTGATGCAAATGAAGATTGTGCCCCTCGGGGAGGAGGAACGACTTGCCCAAGGTCACAGAGTTGTAAAGGAACAGAGTCCAGATTCCAAGCCAGGTCTCTCAGGCTCTAAAACCCAAGTCTTTCCTCTGTGTACCACCAAAAGGAGTAGATAAAGAAGGGTCTCTGCCAACAGGGCTAAAGGGATGGTCCAGTGACCTTCTGCAAACGCTTCTCAGAACTCAGGGCAACATGCTCATGGACTTCTGAAATTTCACGTCACCGCCGTGTCCATGCTTAGTGACTCCTTCCCATATTGTCCGACACTGTCCTGACCACCACCACAGCATCTAGAGGTTCTCCAAGCCCAGGCCACTGGGGCCGCATTCAGCTCCCAGGGGTTTCACACACCAAGGGGTCCTTGCTTGGGGAAGTAGGAAAAGATCACACAGCACAACCTACCAAAACCCGCGGGTCTGTGCCCCGCTGCCATGAGCTTAGAGTCGGGAGTTCCTGCCTCATGCCCTGAATCTCACATGTCAGCCTCCATCCACCAGAGGCCCTCCCCACACGGCCAGGCTTCTCCAGAGAGACAGCAGTTCTGCCTGACACGACTCTCCGAACACAGCACGGGGCAGTCTGCCTTCTGTAGCTCTGTGTCCATCTGCGTATTTCCCCTACATACCATCAAAACCTTTCCCCCTAAACTCAACAGGAGTGATGCCAAATTTCCTCCGTTTGGGAAGGAAAAGAGTCACAGAAGAGGGGAGGTTTCCAACAGGACCGAACTGTGACCTTGTCAGGAAACGAAGACATGACATCCAACTCCGCTACTGGACCAGCCGGATTCCCCCTTCCATCGGGCAACTCCATGATTTAGGGATATCACTCTGGTATCCTGTTCAAGAACAATACCCAAGAGTCTGGGGTTCTACCACAAGAACACAGCCTGAGGCTTGCTCTCCCCACATGACATCCACGGATCCACTGTCCCACGACACACCTTGTACACACATGTGCGCACACTCGTGGCCCCTTTCCTTAGACCTCATGAAATCTGCACCAAGGCTGGTAATGAAATTAGCACCTTCAATATACCCGTGCAGGGCCTCTCCTGGCCCGTGTTCATAAACATACTACACATTAGCAAGCGTAGTGCCTGGCTATCAGCTACCCAGGCATTCCCATGAGATTTTTCCATGAATTCTTCAGAACTTTCCAGCCTAGGAATTTAAAGGGGCTTTCTGGGCATTCTCTCACTCATTCTTAATGGTCTTATCCTACAGAAGAGGGAAGGAGTAACTTACATGTAGGACGAGCACGTGAAAGCAGAGGGATGTCCTTCACTCGTGCATCTGGCAAAAATGCACCGACTGCTCGGTTGACATAGGCTCCATCTACCTGTGTGAACTGCCTGGTTAGAGAGCTGAAAACACATGGAACCTAACAGCAGGGCATGGGCAAGCAAATTATTAAACAAGTCTTGGCCATGGCTAAAACCATGCCGTCCACCCCTGGTCTCCAGCCTCCAGAGCAGCCGCCAAGGCACGTTTCCCATAAGTCAGCATTCCTGGGCCGTTCCATGGAATGCTAGAACACACTCGTCAGTTCCCTCAGCACTTCTCCCAGCTGGAAGGAGTGAGAGATTAAGTACCCGATAGGTTAATGATACACAGTGGAATCTATTTCCTGCTAAAGGAGGAGAAAAGAAGATAGAGATGAAATGGAACTTTTTCGAAGGGCTTCCAGTTCCTCCTCTTCATCAGCATCCAATCACTAGAAGGAGACCAAAGTCCTGGGAATTCCCTAGCTCTTTCTGGCTCCACACACCAAGCTACTGATTCTGGATCCTTCAGTTCTGTTAAGATCAAGGGAGAGCGAAGAGGTACAAGACCCTTCCACACCACATACACACTGAGATAAGCAAGTCTGGTCCGCACCCTCACCAGGAAGGAGGAAGCTCCTCCTTCCTGGGGGGCCACCGCCTGACCCCTCCTCCCAGCTCACTGCTTTTCATCCTCAGCCGGAGGTCACCTCTGCCCCCTTCAGCCACAGTGGCATCACAGCAAAGGCTTCCTGAATTCAACAAAGCACCCCTGCTTTCTCTCCGCCACCCTGCCAAAAATGGTTTAGCAGCTCCTATAAAAACTGTAGGAGGAAGCCCAAGTGACTCACTCTGCAACTCCTTTATCATCTGAGGCCTGTGACACTGGGGCCGACCTGCCTTCCCTGCTCACAGACCCCAACCCTTCTTCTGAGCTCCTGGGGCACACTCTCGTCCTCTGTCCCTACAAGGTCCAGTCTCAGTCTACATGGGAATATGTCCTCCCACCACTACTGGACAAGGAGCTTCCTATGGGCAGGTCCTCATGCCCGGGACACCCCCAGAGCTGAAGTCATGACACACTGCAGACCCTTACTTACTTAGCACCATGGCTCTCGTGGCTAGAAGCAGGCCATACAAAATTAAAAACTTCAGCACCCGCCCAGCACCCAGTCTATCCATTTCCATTTCCATTTACATTCCATTCCATTTACATTTCCAGTACATTCTGTACTGTTCTATGACCGGATCCTCCCGTTAGACTCACAACTTGTTGGCCAGCTGAATCCCCATCTGACCGTCTCCTCCCAAGAAGCACACAGTCTCTCCTTAAACACCTCCACCAGCCAGAAATGTCTGACCGCGGGATGCTGTCCACCCCATTTTCTGATACCTCCTTCGATGTGTCCTTCAGTATGGAGTTCAGTGCAACTCCACGAGCTTTCCGGTGAAATCCTGGAAGCGGCAGGTGAGGGGGAATCAACACAGAGCCAACCAGGGAAGCAGTGTCACAGGACAAATAAGACCGTGGACTTTGGAATCTAGCAGAGCTGGGTCCACACCCCAGCCAGCTACTTGGGGGAAGGCGTCCAACTTCCCAGGTCTCTCCTGGCTGTTAAAGGCCTGGTAGAAACCTCACTCGGGCAGAGTACCTGGCCCAGTGAGCACTCAATCCGTGGCAGCCCTCTTGGTAACTGGGCTCTTCCTGCTTCCCGTTCCAGCCGCCGCATAATCAGAGTGCCAATAACACCCCCACCACCCCCGAGTCTCTCCACGATGTCTTTGCAAAGCCTCCATGAACAGCCCATTCTGTTTGCCTCTGGCTGGCATAACTGGAAGCAAGGGGGAGCTGGGGCTGAGATTCTTCATTTTGAACAATTCCCAGATAATGCTGATGCTACCAGCCCAAGAAACAAATCTTGAGTAGCAATGTCCTGACCACAGGCATTTTGAAGGGGTAAATTTGCACACAAATATACTAAGTGACTACCTACGTGCGACTCAGACACCGTACAGGAAAAGAAAAGGATAAGAAAGGGATAAAGAACACGTGAAAAACAGCTCAGCAAATACTCACCATAAAACATGTTTTCAATTCTGTACCAGAGACATGGGCATTCCAGCAAGAAACCACAGAATACTATTGGGCAGCACAAAGCAGAAAACCATGAGGGACAGTAGGAAGGTAGTTACCTGATGGAGGAAAACAATTCCAGAACAGTAGGGTACAGCATGGTCCCACTTTGGAGGCTAGAACCAGGATGCCAAACTATCTGCACAACCTACTAGCCAGGAATGGTTTTTATATATTTTTTTGAAGTTTTATTTAAAAAGAAGCAGCAGAATATGTGACAGAGACCGTATGAGGCCAACGAGCCTAAAACATTTACTATCTGGACCTCCACAGAAATTGCTGGCCGATCCCCGGGCTAGATAGGGAGACGCATACGTGCAATTATACACAAAATTTCACATGGGTTTTTAACAAGTGGCTACAGGTGGTTTTGATTTTCTTCCTTATGCTTTCCCGTATGTTCCTAATTTTCTTCAGTGACCATGAGTTATTCTGAAATTGAGGGTGAAAAAAGTTCATGCCCTCTGAGCAAGCAATTTCATGTCCCACTAATCTACCTTAGAGTCAGCGGTACACATAAAGAATTCTGTAAAAAGGACAGTCATCACAGTGTTGTTTACAATAATGAAAAACTAGAAATTCAAATGTCAGCTATCCAACAAAAAAGGATTAAACATATGGTATATTCTGAAGATGAAATAATATGCAGTCATCAAAAAGTACACGTATGAGTAATTCCTAAGGCCTTGAGAAGGGGCTCCTGCTACTGTCTGGTCAAGTAGATAGATATAAAATTGTCTACATGGTAAGACATCAAGTCAGCAAAATGCAAGTGTACAAAAAAGTAATGAAAAGGACTACTCAAGATCATTAAAAATAGTGCTTGCATCTAGAAAGTGGATTTATAAAAATAAATAAATAAATAAATAAAGATAAAGAGTGGATTTATGAGTGATTCTCATTTCCTTCTTTATTTGGTTCCATGTATTTGAAATATATTACTATGAGCCCATACTACTCTTGGAACAATACTGCACACGATAAAATTTAGGTTTATATTTTGCTTTCACTTCTTCCTGGGGGGACTGAGAGGAGGTTCAAGACATCTGTGCTGCGTTTTGCAGGACGAGCAGGGGTTCATCAGACAGAAATAAAGGGCCCTCGGGACCAAGGGGAACACGCGTACTAAGACACACGGGCGTGCAAGGCAGTGTGCCCAGGAACACACTCAGGACAGCTGAAGCACAGCTGGCAAGGGGCTCACCGGAGACCATCCTAGAACCAGCGCAGGGTGGAGGTGTGCACCAGGGCAAAGGGCTTCCCCAGGGGCCATGGGAGAGGGTGAGCAAGAAGCCAGGAGGCCAGCTGGGACACTGCGGGGAGAAAGCTTTCCCTAAAGCAGAGTCTGGGATTGCAGTGGCCCATGGGGAGCAGAGCAGGAAGAAAACTGGGAGCTAATGAGCGCCTTTCACTCCGTTCCACTCGTAAAGCAGTTCTCCCAAAAATTATCCAAACACAGCAGTGCATATATTTGTGCCTAGGAATAAAACTGGGGAGAGTCAAACCAAAATGTTCTTACTGTCCCAAGCACTGCTAGGGGAGCATGATAACTTCCTCCTTAAAGCAGACCCAGCCAGCCCTCTGCGTTGCTTCTTATGGGACCCAAGGCAGGATGAAACGGGGCACAGAGGAGGAAGGGCAAGGAAGCCTCCCACATGGGGGGTGACGGGGCTCAGATAAGAGAGGGCCAAGCCAGTCACTGCTCCAGCCAGAAGTCCTGATCTCGGAGGACAGAAGAGGCTGCAGAGCGGCTGCATTCCTGGCAGCATGAGAAGTGGGGTTCCAGTAAACCAGAAGGAATGCTGCTGGCAGGAGACACTCAGACCTGCTCAAGAGGGCTTTAAATGGAAATATGAGAACAAGAGAGGAAAGTACAAGTGCAGAGCACGCATGGGGGAGACAATTGTGTCCCAGATAGGAACCCCCCAGAAGGGCAGGGGCCCTGAAATCCCAGCGGAAACCAAGGGAGACACACCAGTCTGGACAACCCTCCCGGCCCCAGGGGCACCAGGCTGAGACGGGAAATGAGCCGGAGGGCTGAGGCGGGAACCTGGGAGGCTCTCAGTGCCATCCAAGGTATGTATGTGACCCTATGAGAAGCTTCACTCTGGAGACAGCCCAAATTCGCAAGCCCAGGGAGGGGGCTCAGCCCAGTTCTACGATTACACGGAATGGGGAGGAACGTGGCTATGTTGGGCCCACATCACTGCATTCAAAACACCTCTTTTTCTTCTCAGTGGCCAAACCCATGTGCATGTCCTGCGCACCTGATGGGCTCTCTCCGCTACTCTGCCGCTGGGACACTTCCTCTGCATATGGTACACACCCACCGGCTACGTCACCCACTGCCCCAATTTTGTTTGCATGTCTGTTTCCTGTGTAGACCACAGCCTCCTAGATGGCTGAACCAGTGCGTTATCTAGTCAGTCCCTGGAATGGCAGCCAGTAACTGTGGAGGCCACAGCGTCCCTTGCTCACGCCCGAGGCACCTACAAAACACAAAGCCATCTGCAGGCCTCTCCCTCTGCCTGTCCAACAGTGAGACCTAGAGTTAAGACAGCCACAGAGGTAAATGGTTACCAGCAGTCTAACGCCAGCCAAGGAAAAGTGGTTTGATGCAATGGGCAAAAGACAAGACTGGAAGAAGGATAATGTATTATCTTGAGCTATGACCTAAAGAAAAGGGAGATGCTGGGACCTTGGAAAAGCAAACAGCAGCCATCGACCCCAAAGTGCTCGGAGCAGTCCCCAGGCAACAGAGACCAGCCAAGGAGTGTGGAGAAGGGAAACAGGTGGTGGGCTTCACAGGGGTACAGCGTGATGGGGAGCCAGGACAGCCAGAGAGAGGAGGGGTGGCAGGAAGGGAGGGGCTTACAGAGCACAGGCATCTCCTGTGGCGGGGGGGTTCACCAGGTTGTAGACAAACCTCCCACTGTACCTCCCTGGCTCTCCCATCCTCTCCCCCTCGGTGACATGAGCTGAATCCCCAGGTCCCTATAAGCACAGGGGAGCACCACCCACGGCCCTGACACTGTCCAAGCGACAGCAAGTGAGCCTGGCTCCACTGTGAGAGGAGAAGAGGATGCACTGAAAGAGCCCAGCTGAGCAGTATTTCCATGGGCTCCTAAACCCTGCACCCTCCCAGCATCCCTGACCTTCTGTGGGCAGCAGCTGTCACCATCCTCCCTAGGATGACCTCCCAGAGTCCTCCTGCACCCCTCATTCTTCTCCTGCTCTTTGATCTTCCCTGTAACAGGGATGCCATGCACTGCTCCGGTGTCCCTTAAGCAAGAAGGGTCTTCCCACGGACAAGTACAGCTGACCTCTGTACAACGCAGGACTTAGAGGCACCAACCTCCGCACAGTCAAAGATCTGTGCATAACTTTTGACTTCCCTAAAACAGCCTACTGTTGACCAAAAGCCTTACTGATAACATAAAGAGCCGATTAACATATATTTCATAAGTTACATGTATCACATACTGTATTCTTACAACAAAGTAAGCTAGAGAAAAGAGAATGTTAAGAAAATCATAAGGAAAACAAATTTATCATACTGTACTGTATTTATCAAAAAAAATCCTCAAAAAAATAGAACTGCAGTTCAAACCTGCGGTATCAAAAATCAACTATATTTTAGTCCTTAATCCATAGAGGATAGATGACATCAGCATCATCTCCATTTACAGGTGAGAAAACTGAGGCTCATGGGAGATCCCATCTTTCTCTTCCCCAGGACCATCCCAACTTGTAGCCAGGCCTCTCCCAGACTGAACCAATCATAAAAGATACAGCAATCATATGCAGTACCTTTCTAATCTCATCTATTTGCTACTCACCAAACCCAGCAACTAAGGTGTCAAGGTCAATCCTGAGTCTTATCACTCAGCTGGCCCATACCCTGAGTGTGCCTCAAGGCCCCAATCCAAAGCAAATGCCATCATCCTGGCCAGATTCGCCAGTCATGCTCCAACACCGGTGCCCACCTCACCTCAATCCCCCCTCCCTCCCAGTTCCAGAGACTCTCCACTGATCCTGACATGGGAGTGATGACATCTCTCCTGTTCTGTGGACAAGCCCCTCTCTGGGCAGGCTGGCCTGCTCAGCCATCACTGGACCACCCCCAGGCCCGCTGCTCCTCCCAACACCGAGCCTCAGGCCACCAGCACCTTCCACCAGCCCCTCCTCAGTCACATTCATTCCCCACCCACCTAAACCTGTACCTCATAAACAGATTTCCACCTCTTCCCAATTTCCATCCTTCCTCTTGCTCCTTATGCTGCCTTTTTACTTAAACTAAGTCTACTTGCTTCAAACCACAGCTTGGAGAGGTCCGGTGACTTGCCCGAGACTACACAGCTAGTGAGTGACAAAGCCAGGGCTTAAAAGCCAGTCCTCCAAACTTGAAGCCATGCGTATGCTCCATGAAATCCCAGCTTCCCTCTACGAGACTCCAGAAGCCCCCTCCTATGAGAGCTCGGGCCCACGGTTGTCCTCTTTAGTAAAAATGATTGCAACCCGCTCTAACGGCCACAGAGTGTCACTGAGGACAGATACGTGCTTGGCACTTTCCGTGCAGCCCCAGGAGGTGGTACCGTCCTCGTGTTCAGATTAGAAAATGAGTACGGAACCTAGTCAAGGTTAGAGTAGCTGCCGCCCTTGCCTTCCGACCCCCCCAAGGCTACATGTACCACTTCCAGTTGCCGTGTGATTCCTAGGGCACAGCGGTGGTCAAGATGTGGTTTAACTGAGTAAGAACACAGAGCTGGAGAGAGCTAAGTGGGAGGGCCTGAAAAAGAGTCTGTGACCAGATCAGGCAACACCGGTGAAACCGAGCTGTCCCTCTGCCGGAGAACTAAAAATAGCACAGTTCCCGGACTGTCTCTGGTGACAGGATGGAACATTCTGCAAGTCAGGATTCCTAATTCTGACTCTAGCTCTGCTCCTGTAAGCAGGCTGACTCTGGGCAAGTCTTTTCCACTCCTCTCCAGGTCTCACTTCCCCATCTCTAAGACACAAACCAACGGTTTGGACTAGGTCAGGAATTCCCATCAGCCTCGGCACAGCCCGGGAGGCTGCCCGAATCGGCGGGCGCGGGGGCACGGAGCACATCAGGGTGACTCTGGTCTCCTTCAGCTTTGAAGCATGACACTACACGGTCTCTCTGATCCTTGAAGAGCTGCTGCGCAGAGAACCGTTAGCTTCCCCAATTCGGCGTCATCAAACTCCTCCCGATTCTGCCACTCGGATTTCCACCTGGCATGAACGTAAGTCAGCTGGCTCTCTCATCTGGCCAGGACTGATGCTTCCTCCTGTGATTAATACCGAAGGCCCCCAGAAACAGACAGTTTACTCCACTGCACTTCTTTTTCCCATTTACCACTTCAGCGGTAAGCATTCTGTCACTATATTAAAAAGTGAAAGTAAAAACATTAGCAAGAAAGCCCTACCAGGAACACTGTGGCATCCTGGCACCATCTTTTCAAACACTGGAAAGGGCATTTATCCCTAAGGCAAGTCAGTAAGGAACTGCCACATACTCTGAGAGACAGGGCCTTTCTAAACCCAGTGAGCTCTCTTCGAACAAAGCCGGCTGAAGGAATGAGAGAGCGTTGGCTTTGAACACCAATGACATGTGCAGATGAAACAAACCATTCCTTCCTTAGTCCTCACATGTCAAAAGAAAAAGAAAAATTACAGACAAACCTTACAGGTATAAAAATACTTCCCAAAGAATACCACTTTCTCTATGTAGACTACCAACAAACGGACCATTCATGGCTACAACCCTGAAATAGTGCCTGAAAGTCTACTGTGGAATGAATGAATGGATGGATGGATGGATGGATGGGCGGAGAGGGTGGGGGGCGGATGCATGGATGGATGGATGCGGGATGGGTGGGCAGATGGGCAGGCTGATGGGTATGCGGATGGATGGGGGCTTGGGGGTGTGTGAGAGGATGGATGGACGGAAGGGCATCTTCTCAGTGCTGGCCCTAAGGCGTGTAGAGATGAGCAAGTTAAAATCCTATTCTAAAAGAACTAAGTTTGAGCATACCATGGACAATGTCAAACCTGTCCATCTACCCATCTGTGCCCCTGTCCATCCATTCAACACATGTCTGCCATATGTCTGCCAGATTCCAGACAGGAATGAATGATGGGAGGAAGTGATTATTTCCTGCTTAGGGGCAAAAGGTGGAAAGCAAGGCCTGCTTCACAGAGTAGGTGGTCAGACCCTAAAATAAGTTCAAACAGGTGATGATGGCAGAGAACAGCAATCTAGACTGAGGAAATGCTGTGACACAGGCAAGAGTGAGCAAACGCAACGGAGATTAGGTTCCAAAAGTCAGTTGGTCCCGTTACACAAGACCCTAAATGGATATCCTTGGACACAAAGATCAGTGGTTGCCAGGTGTTGGGGTTGGAGATAGGGAAGAACAGGCAGATGACAGAGGATTTTTAGGGCAGCAAAATACGCTGTATGACAGTGGTGGATACACGTCGTCACGCACTTGTCCAAACCCACAGAACGTACCACACCAAGAGTGAACCCTAACGTAAAGTATGGACTTTGAGTGACAATGAAATGTCTGCGTAGGTTCCTCCACAGCAACACATGTCCCACTCTGATGGGGGCTTGTGGATCGTGGGGGAGACTATGCGTGAAGGAGGGATAGGAGAAATCTCTGGACCCCCCTCTCAATTTTGCCATGACCCTAAAACCACTCTTAAAAAATAAAGTCCTTAAAATTTAAAAAAATTTATGTTTTCGGGACATACAGAGGGCTGGCATCTCTAGGATTCTCGCACTGCCTCCACTGCCCCAGCTTCTTCCTTCAGTCTCCCCGCTAAGATGGCCTCCCTCCATCTCTCCTGGCACGGAGCGCCACAAGCGCACCTGCTCTCCTCATCCGGCTTCCCGGCTCCCGTGCCTGCTCAGCTGCCTCCGCCATGTCTTCCTCCTGGGTATCAGCGCCTGCTGCAGGCTTAACTATACTTACTATGCCATGTCTTTACACTACTGTTTTCTGTAATTTATAAAACACATACTGCCCACGAGTTTGTATTTTTAATTCCTGTAAGAGGTTTTGGGATCCAATTTGTGTGAAAGTCAGACTGCAACATAATGTAGTATTGTATGATAAAAGCCTCCAAGAATAAAAACAGACAGTATATCCCGCTTATCAGAAGCTCAAACGCTGCTTCCATTCCTGAGTGTCACAGATTTCCTCATGAATGACTCTTCCTTGTTTTGCCGCGATTTTGTCCCAGTCTTCGTGACATACGTTCTAAGGATAAAGTTTCCTGATTTTTGAGGTTTCCTTTTTCCAAATATTTATCGAGAACCTACGGTGTGTCAGCCTACGCTATAAGTCAGCACCTCGGTTCACGTAATTTCCACAAGGTCCAACTGTAGTACATGTGAGCATTCAGTACTGTGAGGTTGCACCGACCACGGAACCCACTTTACAGATAAGGAGTCCTTGACTGCTGCTCACTCATTCATTCGGTGACAGGGACAGGATCAAGGCACTGCCATGATCCTTTCTTGACCTTCTCCCGGTTCCCAGCTCTGCCCGGCATTGCCACTCTCCATTTGGGGGCCTCAGTCTCCTCTCCCCAAAACAAGGCTGTACCGTGGGGATATTTAAGCCCTGCTTTGTCAGAGGCTCTTCAAATCAAAGAAGCAGAAGAGGGCAACGAAGGTGGGTCCCACTTGGCCCCACGTCATTCACAGCGGCTTCAGTTTCTTTGTTCAACGTTAGAGGTTCTAACAGGCTGGTCTGTAAAGAATCCTTGCCTCGCTTTGATAAGATGTCAGCTTTAAGGCCGCACTAAGCGAGCGAGATGGGACAACTAAGGGCAGTATGCCACTGTGGCCTGCATCCTGGAGAAGAGGATGTTCATGAGAAAAATGGTGAAATCCTGAGGCTGGAGTTTAGTTACTAGCAATGGACCCATGTCAGTTTCTTAGTTTTGACAAATGGCCCATGGTGATGCAAGACATCAAAAATCAGAGAAACTAGATGAAGGGTGGATGGAAATTCTCTGTACATTTACAACTTTTCTGTAAACTTAGAACTACTCCAAAATTAACAGTTTATTTAAAAAGATGACCCAGGGGGCGCCTGGCTGGCTCAGTCAGAAGAGTGTGCTACTCTTGATCTCAAGGTTGTGAGTTCGAGCCCCATGGTGGGTGTAGAGACTAATTAAAAATACAATCTAAAAAAAAAGTGGACCCCCCCAAAACACTCATCTGTAATACCTTCTCCAAATCCCAATTTCTGACAGTAAGGATAACACATAAAAACAGTGGCTAATATTTAATGGGTACTTAGCATATTTCAGACTCCAAGGGTTTGATGTGTATTAACTCATTTCATCCTCACAACAAGGAGACAGATAATTTTGTTATTCCCATTTTATGGATGAGGCCACAGAGGCCTACACAGGTGAAGTAACAAGTCGGGGTATCAATGGTAGAGCCAGGACACAGTCTAGCTCCAGAGCCCATGCTCTCAGGCACTACTCCAATAAAACCTTTCCAAATACTTCTGGATTTTTCAAGGAGGTATACATAACTGGGGAAATCCAAAGGGCTAGAAAAAGACCAAAAGGTGAGTTTCATGTTTAATACAAAGAGGAAGCTAAAGAACTCTCAAGGTAAATTCCTACCTTTTGAAAATCTTTCCAGGAGTGGAACCAAACCTCACAACCATTATCAATGGCCTCTCTACATGTGACCAACTTCTCTGGGCTTCTGCTGTGTCCTGTGCTCTGAGCCACATCGTTCCAGATGATCTGTACCACCATCTCACTTGTCTGTCACTCACCAGACTGCCTGAGGACATGTCTGTCCAGGTGGATGGTGAAATGAAACATGCAAGCTGCCTCTTCTTCCTTTCGCACACAAACAGGGAAAGGGGTAGAGGAAGAGGGAGAAGCAGACTCCCCACTGAGCAGGGAGCCCAACTCAGGACCCGAAGATCATGACCTAAGCCAAAGTCAGACACCTAAGTGACTGAGCCACCCAGGCGCCTTCAAGCTGCCTTTTCAAGGTGGGCCAAACAAGCTTCAGCTTCCCAGGTAACTAGCTTTCCTAGATTCCCGGGAATCCATATTGAAAACCCAGGAGTGCATTGCCCCATTCTCTCTCTAAAATAAAGAAAGAAAATCTTTAAAAAGAAGAAGAAAAGAAATACAACCCAGATCTCCCCATTTGTTGCCTGTGCTCCTTTCCATACAGAAATGGGTAACAGGTGCAGACTGAAAGAGCACAGCCTGAGGTCAGATCTCCATGACACCGTGGGCCGGATCCATATACTGTCCTCCAGTTAATCTAGCATGTTCCATCTGCTGATTGCAACTGCCGATGAGAAAAACTGGTAGCATCACATTTTAAATGAAACAGATGAATTTCAGGAAGAATATAAATAGGTAGCTGACCTTAGATGAAAACGATGAAACAAAAGGGTAAGAAGGAAAAATGAAGACAGGTGATTCATCAGAATAAGGGAAGCTGGAGGGGAAGGGAAGGTGGAGAAAGGGCATGTGATGGGGTACGTGGACATGAGACCTGCCAAAACGAAGCCAGCCATGAAGGAACCCGACTTGCTCCTGAGAGAGATTGGGATTCACAGACAGAGGCTCTGCCCCAGACAAGGCGTCAGAACATCTCACAGAAATGATGGCTTCTGCAGATGGACAATCACTCAATTGGAACAAGGCCTAAAGCAGAATTCTGCACCAAAACCCCTGCTGCCTCCTGCCTCTCTAGAGTTTAGGCTATTTTAGGCTGTAACGAAGATTCATTTAAGTTGTGTCCATGGGTTAAGGGCTTCTCAACCAAGCCAGTCATGTTCAAATTTCACAGCTGTCCCATTCCTGGTAGCTCTTGACAACTTCGCAGGCCCCTCTACTTATGCAACGGTTCCTCCTTCACGAGCCCAGCCCTCCTGCTCTGATTATCACACCCTCAACCCTAGCCACACCGTATCCACGTCTGAAATCAACCACTGTGTCAGCATGCCGATTCCACAGAGTAGAACTTCCAGCCTGGATCAGTGATTAGGGTGCACATCTGAGCACCCCTCCCACGTTCAGAGGCTACAGGGGCTCCATGGCTCACAGTAGCTTTTCCCAAAGCACACAGGAACACTAAGCCTAAGAAATGTCCTAGGGGGACATTTAAAAAAAAAAAAAAAAGCAGGAGTTGGGTCATACAGGGACTCTCTGATCAAATAACTTTGAGAAACAAATGTCACAGGGTGCATTAGGTTGCTAACGGCTAAGAGAGCCCCATGGTAAAGATACCCATTTAATTTTAACTTGGACGTTACCAAACTTACTTGGCTACAGGACCTTTTTGTCATACAACAGTCCTAAGACTCTGGGCAACATAACCTCACAGAATCACAGTATTCTAAGGTACTTCAGCAAGCTGTCCAATATTTATTCTACTGCACCTCTCCTGCTAGACTGTGTATCTTCTTGAAAAGCAAGGACCTTTTCCAAATCATCTCAGTATCCCTGACACACAGCAAAGAGCTTTACAAACCATAGGTCAATAAAAATGTGCTAAATGAATGCACTAAACCCAATCATCTCATTTTTTTTTAAATATTTTATTTATTTATTTGTCAGAAAGAGAGAGACTGAGCACAGGCAGACAGAGTGGCAGGCAGAGACAGAGAGAAGCAGGCTCCCTGCCGAGCAAGGAGCCCGATGCGGGACTCGATCCCAGGACACTAGGATCATGACCTGAGCCAAAGGCAGCCGCCCAACCAACTGAGCCACCCAGGGGTCCCCCAATCATCTCATTTTTAAGATGAGACTATGAAAAGCCAAATACGTCGACATAACTTCCTCTAGATCTTCCTACGTACCTACAGGAATGTCTTGCACAAAGAAGGCACTGAGGAATTCACTGAGGAATTCCTGACGAGTGGAACAGAACAGAACGGATGGAACAGAAACTCCTCATCTCTGCCCTAAGCCGGAAGTCCTCACAACACAATGGACTCCTACTTCTTTACCTCCTTCTTTCCCCAAGTTGTGCCAACCAGAAGAAAATGATGCTGGCAAATCAGAAGAGGAAAGCCATGGGAAAACCCAAGGCCCTTTGGGGTGGGAGGTAGGGAAATGGTGTTTGCAGACTGATGGGGATAAACAAGACCTGTCTGTATCTAATTTAGACTTAATAAGATAGTTTGCTGAATGTTAATTAAATACTCAGTGGTTGTTACCAACTGTGGTGATTAACTTAATTTTGAATTAAATAAGCAATAAATGCTTAACTGAAGTTCTATTAAATTTTAACCAGCAAGTAAGGAATATGAGGCTCTTAATTGACTTTAAACAAGATAGTTATGGCAAGTTAGTTGAATTTTTATTACCTGAAGATAACTGCCTTATTAAATCTAAATTGACTATTTTATTTGATAGAGAAATATGTCATCTGTTATTTCCATTTACCAAAAACATGTCCAAAAATGTTCACACTTGTTCCAAACTGCCCGGATTAGGGTTATTTTGTTTTCTAGTACTGCTTTAAAGATTTATTTACTTGAGAAAGAGAAAAAGAGTAAGAGAGCCGGGAGAGGGGGTTTGGCAGAGGGAATAAGAATCCCAAAGGGACCCTATGCCAAGCACAGAGCCTGACCTGGGCTCTGCTCAGGACCCTGAGATCATGACCTGAGCTGAAATCAAGAGTCAGATGCTTCACTGACTGAGCCACCCGGGAGCCTTTAATAATAAGTTTATTCATTTAAATATGAATGTACATGTAAGCGGAAGAGAAGTCTAGGAAGGAGTCTACCTAAATAAGACTGCAGGGATCATATTTTTGAAAGCAAAAATCAGGTGTCTGCTTTCTCAACGTAGGTTCAGGTTGGGGACGTTGTGTAAATGTCACCATTCTGAAATCTCCAGGATGTTTCCCATAGCTTAAAAGGCTACTGATAGGGACACCCGGGTGGCTCAGTTGGTTGGACGACTGCCTTCGGCTCAGGTCATGATCCCGGAGTTCTGGGATCGAGTCCCGCATCGGGCTCCCAGCTCCACGGGGAGTCTGCTTCTCCCTCTGACCTTCTCCTCGCTCATGCTCTCTCTCAAATAAATAAATAAAATCTTTAAAAAAAAAAAAGGCTACTGATATAAAACGTATGAAATCACAGTAGAAATAACCGGTTGGCTCCACTACCGAGTGCACCATATGTTGCCAGGGAATTAACCTCACTCTTCCAAAGGCCTCAGCGACCCACATGTTAAAAGACAAGTCTGGACTGCAGATCACGGACTTTATCCACTGTGTTTTTCTTGGTGCTATGTGTAGTCCCTGGAACAGTGCCTGGCGTGGACTAGGTGCTCAATGAATACTGACCGAATGAATGAATAAAGAAGAGGCAACACGAAACGCTAAACACATTTAGCCCCTTCATACCAAGCTTCTCCAGCCTACCTAAATACTACTGACAATTCACACAAGGGAAAAACACACTCTCAACTACTACATCAGAAAGTTTTTCAAGAATTAAAGGAATGCAAATTAAAACAATAATGAAATACCATTTCTTACACATTAACTTAGCAAAGACAAATGCAAGTTATACAATTAAATCCTGGTGAAGATACAGAGAAACAAGGAGAATCCCACACTGCAAAGGAGTCTGCTAGAGTCTGCGTGGCAACCGGGATGAAAAGCATTAGAGATATTTAGTTATTTCGGGCCAATAATTCTTCTTTGAAAGAACTGAAACTTGTTTAGTCAGCCGATAAACGTTTTTTAAAGGTCTCCCTGGGATGGGTCATGCGTTACAAGGAAAAGATCTTGGTGGTCTTATCATCTGGAGGGCTGACACAGAGAAAGTGGACAGAGATAATACTTTTCAGCAGACACCACAGGGCAAACGCTGCTGCTTTACTACACTGACCACAGAATTCCTTCCACAACCACATTACGTGAAAGGTATTATTATCCCCTTTCATGGAGAAGGCTAAGTAACCAGTACAAGGTTATAATGACTAACAAGTGGCAAAGACATGATGTGAACCCAAAACCTGCCTCCCCAACCATCCATGCATTTTCTCTTTTTATTATTTTTTATTAAAGATTTTGTTTCTTGATTTGAGTGCGCGAGGGAGCACAAGCTAGGGGGAGAGGCAGAGGGAGAGGGAGAAGCAGACACCCCTCCAAGCAAGGAGCCCGATGCGGGGCTTGATCCCAGGATCCTGGGATCATGACCTGAGCCGAAGGCAGAGGCTTAACTGACTGAGCCACCCAGGCACCCCTGCATTTTTTACTGCATCCCGGAGGAGATAAGAAATATATTTGCAAGAACACATAATGCAAGGGACAAAATGGCATCCGCCATCAGGGCTAACTGGAAGTGACAAAGAAACAGTTGTCTTTAGGAAACGATTTAGACGGAAGTAAGAGCTATTCGTCCACTGATGTTTACACTGTACTTTTTAACATATCGAAGTGCATGTAATGTGTTTACACTGAAAACTATCCTACTGTCCACACAGGTAATGTTTAAAGCAGGATTTATTAATTTCCACAAATCTTTCATTATGTAAAAGATAAATATAAAGCCCAGGCCAAAAAAAAAAAAAAAGTCAGACTTTTTTATAACAATATTAAGCAGAAATATTGTACAGATACAAAAAAGTGGACACTACACTTCGCGGGGGTTAAGATTCAGGTTATGGTCTCATAAGAGGTAAGAGACAGGTTTCAGGTGAAAGAGTTTTGGTAGGAGGGATTTTTTTGTTGTTGTTTAAGGAGTTGAGTAAATGTATTCTAAATGAGTTCTTTTTGTCTTTTGATAACAGACTGATTAATGTTTATACTAGTTCAATTTGTTTTTTTTTTATTACTAAACATATTCTTAAAACTCAAATTCTCATTTATTACTTTGTTTATATAATTCATTCGTTCAGACATTCATTCAACAAACACTCATTAAATGCTTGCCACACATCAGGATCCACAAGGGATAGGAATATCAACAGAAGCTACAGCTTATCTCGGGGATCTGCACAGGCTAGCATGAAGGAATCTGAAATGGTGCTAACAGAAAACTCAAGTTGAAGTCCTGGTTCAACATCCAACTAGCCTGGGCCCCTGGAAAGTCATTTAATCTTTCTCTCCTCCCGTTCCTGGTCAGTAAAACTCAGACAGTAAATAACTACTCACAGCACCGTTGTGAGGATTTGCCTGTAATTCATAGAAAACACACAATTAACTGTAAAGCACTATAAAAATGGTGACTGGTAGAAAGTCTTAACCATATTCCATCTTGCTCAGGATCATGCAGGCCAGTCTAGGCCCAAAAAATCTCCCTAGTGAGTATCAACTTACTGGCACCAAAATGGTCATTCCCTCGATACCCTACATGAACTACAGCCTGCCACACTTAGTGTCTCATCATCCATTTTCAGCTTTCTCTGCAATTGATCCAATTTAGCTAAGATGATCCTGAGAAGCCAAAGGGACAGAGGCCCCCCCCAAGTAACATGGTTACAAGCATCTATTTCCAGGAAGAAAGGAAGGGAGGGAGGGAGGGAGGGAGGAAGGGAAGGAGGGATATGAAAAAAGAAGTCAGGGTTGGCAGACCTCAAAAACATTCTACATCAAACCTTCAATCAATATCTGAATTCTCACTACCATTCCAATCAGCCACTGCTTGAATATCTCCAATGATTAGAGATTCAGTAACTCTAGAAAGAACCAGTTCTATTCAGAATTAAGAGCCTTCATGGAATTCTGAAAAGATAAAAAGGGATAGAGATCTTCCCCCTTGACAAACAACTACCTCCACAGCCATGCACTCTGTGACCCCTCTACAGACACTGAGCGAGGATGGGATCACCTGGAGGTTATGATGGAACACGGGCTGTTGGACTTTGCATGTCTCATCTGCTCAGGGTCTGGGTTTCCTCTTGTTCAAACGAGATTAGGTGACCTCTCTTTAACCTGTGAAACATCCACCATGTCCATGGCCTCTACCCTACCTCAGCTTCCCTTTGGTTTTTGCCTGGTCTATTACAGTCCATGTTGCCTAGGACCCACCCACCCAGCCCACACACCATAACCAATGATTTTCCTAAAACACAGATACCTCTTTCATAGCCCACCCTCATCTCCTTAACAATCAAGACCTTTCTCAATTTCAGCCCCACCACACCTTTTCACCCTCACTGCCCTGGCCTCTGTGTGATGCACTCCATCTCCAGTGACCCCAATTTTCCAAGGCACTGAGCACTTTCCCACCTCTGCGTCTCTGCCGCATAATGTCCCTTACCTAACTACCCTCTGCCCTTCTTGCCCACCAAGTTCCCACTCATCCCTCGAAGCCCACTTAAGTGACAGTCTCTTCATCTATGAAGCTTCCCCCTGGTCCCTAGAGTTAGTCACCATCCAAATGAGCCACCAGATACTTCTTGCATGCATTTTTCCATCCCCAGAGCCCAGACTAGAATTTCACTCATTCATTCACAGGTACATTCAGCACATGGTGTGGAATGAATGAGTACGGGTGCATCAGATCAATGGGGAAATGTATCTTTAAGGCCCTGCCCCACTGTCATTACTGGAACCCTAGGATTCCCCAAGTAAAGCTGCGAGGCCGAGGCCGAGGCCGTGGCCAAGAAAAAAGGTTTCCAGGTTGGAAATGACCAGACATCTGGAAAGCTGACCTACCTTTCACCTCATTCTAAGAAAAGGTGCTCCTTACCCTCCAGGTCCCTTTGGCTTGCCTTTCCCACGGGTCAGGGCCCCCACACCCTGCCCTGTGGGTGGCCACTCCCTGCTGCATTTCTTGCAAATGGTTCGATTTCATACCAAACAAGACAAGAGCTCCAGGTGCCAACTAAGTTTTGTTTTGCTTCCTGGGAACTGAGTAATAACCATATTCAGTGGAAACTCATTAGGAAGAATAAGGGCAGATTACTCTGGTGACTTCTTGGCACAGAATTCAGTACTGCATTGGGCTTCCACAGTGATCCTTGAGATCATTATCAAGACAGGCCAATGAAGGGAAAATAAATGATTCAAAAACCCAGTTCAAGTAAACCCGCAGACAGAGAATCCATCTTATTTCTTTAGATTTAATAGCAACAGCAATTTCAACTGCCCCATTGCATGCTGAACTGAGTCTTCCTGTCCTTCAATGTCTAACCTAGGACCCAGCCCCTCCAACAAACTCCCACACCCATTCCCGTGCACTTGCACACCCCATCTGTCCCCTACTCTACCACTCTCGCGCTGGCCCCTTCTCACATTCCTACAGGCATGGGCACGTTTTCATCAACCCTGACCAACCCTACATGCCTACAATCTTGACAACCTCTTCTGACATCCTCAAACTTTACCTTACAAAAGTAGGTCACTGGACCAATGTTTCTTGAGGACATAGCATCTCCTCTAACAAAAACAGTGGGTGTCTGTTGAGTCATGATGACAGGAGGCTTAGCCTTATGCTCACTTCTTACACGACCTCCCTCAAAACTCACCTACAAGTGGGGCAACCATACCATCAATCCTCCAGATCAGAACACCTTTGGGAGTGAAAGGGGTCACCATCAGTCTTGCAGTGGTACACGGACATAAGCCAGGGCTGTGCTGGGCGGACCAGAGATGGGGTCCTTCTACTTGTTAGCCAAATATGGTTGTTGCGGCCACCTTTACAGACCAGAACACGAGGCTCACAGTAAGGACAGGAAGTCCTTAATATCCACCAAGCGGGCTTCTAAAGATGCCAAAAACCTCACACTCCACGCACCCACAGCCGTCTTCTAAG
Source organism: Mellivora capensis (assembly GCA_004024625.1). Classification (NCBI taxonomy): domain Eukaryota; kingdom Metazoa; phylum Chordata; class Mammalia; order Carnivora; family Mustelidae; genus Mellivora; species Mellivora capensis. The sequence goes on along the minus strand of PISX010000444.1, from coordinate 1,707 downwards.
GGGGTCGAGCCATCTACCCCCCAAAGCCCTTGGATGTGGCAGCTGATCTGCCCGTTAACGGGCTGAGTGATGAAAGACTGTGAACAATGACTATGGCAGGAACGGTGCCTATACTGGGGGGGAACAAGGCCAAAACACACTCCTTGAAGGTCACTTGAAGGTCACTTGAAGTCACCCTACCCTGTCCTGACCCTCTCATTGACCTACGCCTCGAAAGGTTCCCACACAAGCTTCGGAGAGAGGACCAGAAGCACCCCTCCATACCAGCCTTCCATTTTAACCACAGGGGCCTTTGAAGTGAGGCCACAACACAAGCAATTACTGTGACAGAGGCCAACCCTGCAGGGCTGCGAGGCACAGACACCACACAAACAAACCCCATGAGAGAGTGGGACAGTTAGTTACAAGAGAAAAAGGGCCACTGCTTAGCCAAGAAGCACCGTGGCTGTCGGCGGCACTCAGCCCACTTCGCATCTCCACAGCAATGCCCTCATCGGTAAGAAGTCAGAAAACGAGGAAGTCAGCGCATGCGACCACCCCTGGGAGCACCCTCCAGTAGGCGGTGCAGCTACCATTGGAACCTGGAACAGGTGTCTGGGTCTACACCCCACCACCTCCACCAGGAGGGCAAGGGACCTTCACCATGTGCCAGACCCCATGCTCGGCCCCAGAAACTGCCCCAAAACCCGCTGCATTACAGTTTCTAAAGCACTGTTAGGGAAATTCCTCCAGCTCTCACAAACGTACTGTGATATTTGAAGGTAACTGAAGCTCAGGGGTGTTCCAGAACTGGCTTAAGACCACAGCGCCAGTGGGGGGCTCCAACACAGGTCTCTGCTCTTCATACACCAGAAAGTTTGGCGATGGCACTGCCAAAATGATCGCCCAGACCTTCAGGGTTTGGGGTCTCCGACCCGATTCTCAATTGCCTTCCAGAATTACATACACAGGCAGCGAACAGGAACAAGCACACGTGAAATAATACTAACAGTCTCTTGCCTGTGTATAGGGCCTGCTAAGGAAGGACTCGCCTGTCATGCTTACCTATGAAAGCTAAGGAACAGGACCAGAGCTTTGGAGATGGGAGTCTGATCTCATTCTGCCAGATAAAACGGAGCACCCCATCGGAAGGTGCTTCACCCCTAGCTCTTTCCCACACTCTATAGATATGACTAATCCTGCTAACCCATCTCTCGGATTGCAGTTGGGAGCTCTAAAAGTGATTGGAAAATGCATCGGCCCCATAAAAAGTGCTACAAAGGCAATGCAATACTAATGGGCTCTGTGAGATGGGTTGTGAAGGGTGGGTTTAACAGGGAAGGAAAAAACAAGAGGATCTACCCTGTAATGGACCCAATACTGGCAGACCCAAAACCTTTATGCAAGCAAAAATAATGAAAATTGAAAGGGGATGATGGCTAGGGTTGGGGCTGGGGGGCTCTCACAGGCAAGGAGCCTTAAAGTGATCCTGCAGCCTGCAGTCAGAACCTTGGTTCTTGCAAAAAAAAAAAAAGAAAGAAAGAAAGAAAGAAGAAAAGTAAAGGGCATAAATGGCAGTAAAAGAAATCAATCCCCACCCTCGCACAGACTCAAACTGAATCCTCTTGATCACTTTGTTTCAAAGTGCAAAGTACAAGGTTCAAGCCCGGTAACAGTGATCTCGAAGTTATATTCCCTCCCAAATTCTCCAAAGCAAAGCCCTGGAGG